>JBBPTW010000175.1:2012-24778 GCA_038094575.1 Phylloporus cf. nigrescens | reverse complement strand
AAGGTGCCTTGCATGTGATAGACACGAGTGGCTCGATCCCGAACGGCGACAAGGAACCCCGAGTCGATACCTCAGTACCGCGACAGACTGCAGTCAGGTTGATCCGCTGTCGTCCATGCCAACCTCGAGCAGCTCGCACAGGTCTCGATGATCGATCGTAAATCGAAATATACATTGCCCTGGGATATATAAATACCGAGGCGGAACGCACGTGATAAGAGACTGGGCAAGCCTGGTACACACAGTGCACGGGCCCGAGTCCCGCCAACAAACGCAGAGTGCGCCAGGATTTCTTTAGCGGACTCTAGAGTAGTGACTCGGAAACACAACCGCGTCCGAGTGGCTTCACGGGCTGACCGAGCACTGGAAATTTAGAGTGACGATTATGGTACGACACCGCATTCAATGAAGCTATAATTGCTTCTCCTTCACGTTCTTTGAGCCATTCGCCACGTGCAACGTACGCAACGACACTGGCATGATCCCCAGGTCATCAGCCCACAGGTAGGCACCATCAGGACGATCCGGATGGTCGATACACGCTAGTGGTTGGCGGCAGTGTAAACAGGAAATGTTCTAGGGTCAGACGGGTTCTAGAATACCATCAGAAACGGTGGCCTTGGGAGTATTCCCCACTCACGTAGAGATCGGGTGACTGAATTGTAGCGTACGTATAGGCAGAAGAGTGAAGGAGCATCGGTGCCGTAAATTGTGCCGATGGCGGAATTGGATGGCGGATCTCCGTCGCAGCGAAAAAACGACTCTAGCTATCAGCACAACCCCGACGGTGCCACCAGCAATACCCCCAGCTATCGTTCCAGCATACCTGTGGAGGTTGGGATCGAAGATGAGGGTGTAAAAGCCGACGTCATGACGGAGGCTGGAACAGTAGTAGGCCGGGTGTGGATCGAAACCGACTCAGGATTGTCTGAACGATCCGATAAATGTGACATGCAATAGCCATGGGGGTGGAGTATTACTACCAACAGACTGAGCAAGCGTTACAGTACAGATTTTGTTCATTTACGCGGTGGGTAATATGATGGTGAGTAGAGGGAAGGAGAGGGTCCACATTATATTTTTGCTGTGCGTCAGGATTGAGAGCAAGTCATTACAGTAGATCAACACACGGCCACCGGTACAGGCACCTTGTAGATATGCTGCGAGAAGACACGGGCACTGCCCTTTGCTGTTTTCCATCTGGAACCGAATCATTTTGAAAATGAAGTACTTAGGATAAGATAGAAAGCGTACACAACTAGAGGAGGATAGACAAGTTGCAGACTGAGCGAGGATTCCCGAGGTACACACAGAGATAAACCCGGTGACAATTTATTACCACCAGCGAGGAACAGTGTGACATCCTGAGCTGGAACGTGGTGGATGAGGAAAGAGAGGAATCAGCGTTCAAGAGATCTTGTCTGAGAGGTCCCCGTTCCGAAGTCTAGGACGGCAGAACATTATGTGCAGCAAAGCCATCAGCGTGTACCCGCTGGTGATCATCTGTGTACAGCGGGAGAGCGGAAATTTTTGGGATTCTGGGACTTCATAAGTCGAAGAGCCAAGACTGGCCGGGGAGGGAAATTTGGGCCCAAACCTCTGCCAGTGACTAAGTTGTACGGCTCCCAAGTTGGCAACGAGTTCCAGTAACTTCTTTCAACTGCAGCGAAGTAACTATAACGCCCGTCGGTAGATTCTCAGAATCCCACGTCAGTGTTTTCTCTCTCTCTCTCTCTCTCCACTGAGTGGGTTTTCCACGCTCATCACGACACCCACTGGCATATCACTGCCACCTGGAGTGAGTTGTGAGGTTTCTGTGGTACGTCACATACGGGTTCATTTCGGAGGCGGCATCAAAATGATATATTTCGGATAGAACTGCAGGCAAGTAGCTGATGGTCTCCAGATGAAGCTCTATCCGCTACAATAAAGCACCCAGTGCCGATGGGTTCGGAGCTCCTGCTGGCAGGACGATAGATCGGGGTGTCGTTCGCGTCGCCACAACATGCTTCACAGAGCGATACTGGTGGTAAGTTACTGCTGGTTGCCCTTGCTGGGACCCTCGAATTCGAGGGTGACATTTCGTCATCCGACTATTCAGAACTGGGTCCGTGTGTTCAAGCATTCAAATACTCGATCTTGAATCGCACAGCAGTCGACCTCGGCACCGTGAGTCAGATGATGTCGAATCGTTCTGACAGTGTTCACCTCCATCGGTGGCCCGATCATATTCCCGTGAATCTGCTAAGAAAATCACCCCATGGACTTTCGGAGTTAGCGACGATTTTTCCGCTCGTCTCACTTCACTGAAGCCACGATTCTCGAGTTGTCACTTGAGCTCTCACCCGCAAGAACTAGCATAGCTCAGGTGGGCACTACCATAATTTTGGGACTAGCTGGCTGTGTCCATGCACACTAAATAGATTGATTTAGAAGGACAACACATCTGCGAAGCAGATTGTGAAAAGCTTAATGTACACACCTTTCAATACAGGATTTTTAGGTTCTGTATGGCATTCAAATAATGATGGCCCACTGATTCAAATGATTGTATACTACATACGCTTCATGGGCCGTGAATGCGAACAGATCTTCCAGAAACATTGTCTTGACTCTCACAGGGTAGGCACGAAATTATTTGCATGCATTCACGGTCTCGAGTCTACCCAGTCACCAAAGGCAGGGAATTTACAGTGGGAACGTCTCATTCAGTATTTACAATTGTCTCTCATTCACGTTCTCCGTTTGAAAAGTATTCGGTGTTGCAATACCTTGGCAACTGGTTAGCCAAGGTAGGCGCCATCAGGCTGAACCAAACGGCTGAGGCGATAACCGCTAGCGGTCGACGACGGCAAGATAGAGGATGTACTAGGATCAGACGGACCCTGGAATATTGTGAGAAATTATGACCTTCAAAGTATCCTCTCCACTTACATAGGGCTTGGATGACGACAATCCCGGGGTAGAGTACACGGAGGCGGAAACGGTAGACCGGGGGCGAGTTGCAATCGACTCAGGACCATCTGAACAATCCGATGAATGTGACGTCCAACGGCTACAGGAATGGCAACTCACCGCCAACAGACAGAGCAAGCGTTACGTTGAACACATCAGTTATCTAGGAAGGAACTTTCAGTACCTTGGGAACGGGTGACCAGGGTCATGCGCACCGTCACATCTTGGAATGCCCACTGGGGTACTGCCGTACCACTCGGAATATCAGGAGTGTAACTGTTGAAAGGGTGAGCTTTACGGGAATGAGCTATGCAATATACATGGCAACGTACACTCCTGGATACACTGTAGAGCAATTGATATTCCATCCGCTCCAGCTATTCGCAAGAAATTGGATGCTGCACACGTTCGAAGGGGGCTCACGTTACCTGATGATCTTACGATTCTGGCAGAGACCACAAGCGCTTATGGCATTGTACGTGACGGAACTACATTGACAAGGATTTTGTTCATCTGTGTAGGGGCCAGTATAGGAATAGCCAAGGGGGAGAGGGTCGACAGTGAATCCTTGTCGGACGTCAGGATTGAGAGTAAGTCATTACAGGAGATTAACATACGGCCATCAGTGCAGGCGCTTTGTAGATATGCTGCGAGAAGACATGGGCTCTGCCCCCTGCTGTTTTTCATCTGGCGCCAAAACAGTGAGAGTGAGACACTTGAGATAGGTTAGAAAGCGTACCCAACCGAATGAGGATAGGCAAGTTGCGGTAGTGGATTGAGCGAGAATGCCTGATATATAGACAGAGATGAACCAGGTGATGATTATCATGGTTGAAGAACAGTGCGAGATTCTGGACTGGGGCATGATGGAGAACGAAAAGATGAAGCATCATGAAAAGCTTGAGGTCTTTTATGAGATGAAACCAGATCGCTATATAGAATAATTACTTCACACAGCACATGATGGCGGATACGCAGAGATCGGTATAAACACGGATAGATTCAACTTGCAACAGACATAGTGAGCCAGTGACCGGGACAGGCTACCCAAAGCAAAGACCCAAGCCATCAGCGAAATGTCCATTTTCTTGGCTGTATTTGACGTCTGTCAGACGGCGGCGGACACCACAGGCCCACAGACAGAGAAAGGTTACTTTTCTGATATCGTCTGAAAGTGGTTTGTAGACATATAGATACATTGACGACAAAGGCGAGTGATTTTGGAGCCAAAGGGTGAGTAGCTCGAATTGGGGCAAGAGGCAAACGGTGACATTTGAGAATGCACAGAGGGGTGAGGGATGTGTGGCCGGGCTCGAAATGATACCATAGAAACAGAAGGCGAGCGGCCGAACTTGAAATGACATGGCAGGAGCCGAAGACCAGCGGTTGGGCCCAAAAGGACGTGGTGGGGCCAAGAGATGTGAAGTCATACTTGAGATAACGGCCGGAGACGAACAATCGAGATCGGAACAGTAAGATGGGAGTGGTTAGGCCTTCAGGGCGGTCGGGCCCGACATGGCGCAGTGGCAAAGGAGACGAGCGAATAGGCTCAGGGGGACGTGGGGCCAAGGGACGGGCGGTAGTGCTCAACACCGGTAAGGGACAAGCAATCGGGCTCAGAATGACGAAGTGGGAATGATAGACGAGCAGTCAGGTTTTGAAAACGATGCGGTAAGCAGGAACTGAGGAACTGAGCTCAGAAGGACGCGGTAGGCCCTACTATTCTCGATCCGAGAATACGATTCCTGCGGATCATCCAACTTCCTGAACAGCCATGCGACACCTTTTCGATTTTTCTGGTGGTCATTGTCATTACTTAAAGGTACAGGTACAGGACGTACTTTCAACGTCGACCCAAACTTGAAATGAGCACCCGGACGTTTGTACAACTCCTTATGGTCAGTGCCCAGTGAATGTCACATGAGCACAGCCACGCTGGCACGAATACGATGGACGAACAGGACCGAAGTGAGACAAGGACCGTGATATCACGGAGGATCATCACTGTATACGTGCAGTTATGACTCGGTGCTCCCGCCGACCGAGCGCTCGAGCGCTCAGCCAATGTACCATCGTCTGGGCCACTTGTCTACGTCGCGAGACACTCGTTAGTCTTTGTTTTATTGCATATATCTGTGCCCGTCATAGGTGTACCCACCAGTGAGGGCGTAGCCAATGGGACACGGTGGTAGACGAGTAGAGTGTCCGACTAACTCCCACGGTAAACACGGATGTTACTCGTGTCTACTCTGGTCACTACATACAGGAAATTTACGATGATATTTACATCAATATTTTACTTCTCATTCACATTCTCGAGCTATCCGTCGTGTGCAAAGCATCCAATGTCACAATGCCTAGACAATCGGTTGGCCATGGTAGGCACCATCAGGCTGAACCAAACGGTTGGGATGATAAGCACCGGTGGTTGGCGGCGGCGAGACAGGGAATGTACTAGGATCGGACGGATCCTAGAATATCGTCAGATGTCATGGCCTTCAAAGCACCCTCTCCACTCACATAAGGCTTGGGTGGCGGTAGTCCCGGGGCGGAAGACGCGTACGTAAAGGTAGAAGTAGAGAAAGGGGATATCGGAGCCGTGAGCTGTGCTGAGAGCGGGACCCGAGGGCGCATCCTTTTCGCAGAGAAAACGACAACTCCAGCGATCAGCGCAACTCCGACAACGCCACCAACAATACTCCCGGCCATCGTGGCAGTATTGGATTTATTGCCCGAGTATGTTGGGTTCGAAGGTAAGGGCCTGGGTGTAGCAGTAAGTGACGCCGGAGGGATGGTTGACGTCGCGACGGAGACTGAAGTGATACCAGTAGGTCGAGTGTGAGTTGCAGTCGACTCCGGCTTATCTGAGCGATCTAATAAATACGACATCTAATGGTCACAGGAAACCTACCACCAACAGACTGAGCAAGCACTACATTGAACCTGTCAGTTATCTGGAAGAGGACCTTCAGTACATCGGAAATGAGTGACCAAAACTATGCACACCGTCACATCTTGGAACGCCCATTGGGGTATTGATGTACCGCTCGGAATGTCAGGTGTGTAGCTGTTGAAAGGGTAAGCTTTACGGGAAAAAGCTGTGCAATATACATTGCAACGTACACTCCTGGATACACTGTTGAGCAATTGAGGTTCCATGTGCTCCAGCTACCCACGAGAGATTTGATCCTGCAGAGGTATTCGAGATGATTCACGTTACCTGATAATCGTATGATTCTGGCAGAGACCACAAG
The DNA here is from genome assembly GCA_038094575.1 of Phylloporus cf. nigrescens. NCBI lineage: Eukaryota > Fungi > Basidiomycota > Agaricomycetes > Boletales > Boletaceae > Phylloporus > Phylloporus cf. nigrescens. Next base: position 18,569 of record JBBPTW010000175.1, on the reverse strand, counting down.
CGCTTGCGGCGTTATACGTGATAGAACTGCACTGACAAGGATTTTGTTCGTCTGTGTGGGGTCCAAGATAGACATAACCAGGGGGGAGAGGGTTGATAATAAATCCTTGTTGGAAATCAGCATTGAAGGAATGCAAGTCATTACAAGGGATCAACATACGGCCGTCATTACAGGCACTTTGTAGATATGCAGTGAGGAGACATGGACTATGCCCTCTGCTGTTGTCCATCTGGAGCCAAATCATTTTGGGGGTGAAATAAAGAATAGACGGAAATCGTACCCAACTGAACGAGGACAGACAAACTGCAGTGGTGGATTGAGCGAGAACGCCCGATATATAGACAGAAATCACTCCGCCGACGATTATCATGAACAAGGAACAGTGTAGGATCTTGGGCTGGGGCATGGTGTGAAGGATGAAGCAACTCGGAGAGGCCTTACACAAGCGGCTCCTGTTCTGAAAGCCGGGAAACCATACCGTTATATAGAATAACTGCTTCACAGTACATGACGGTCAGAGATAGCGGGAATATAGAAATCGATACAAACGCAGATATATTCGACTTGCCACAGGCAGTGGGCCAGCGGTCAGGCCAAGCCACCCAAAGCAGGGACCTAAGCCATCAGTGGAACGTCCATTTTCTTGGCTGTATTCTTGGCTGTATTTGACGTCTGTCACAGACAGTAACAGACACCACAGGCCCACAGACAAAAAAGGGCTAGCGATGATTTTCTGCCGATCTCATTTCGGTAAGTCTACGATCCATGAGTTGCCACTCGAGCGCTCACCTGCAGTGGGGACTGGCATAGCTTAGGTGAGTGCCACTACGCGTCTATGCACACCAAATAGATCGATTTGGACGACCAACATGTCTGCGAAGCAGGTTATAGAAACTTAATGATGTGCACCTTTTAATGTGGAATTTTTAGGTCCCGTATGGCATTCGGACAATAGCAAGGCATAATCATCTGGCGGACTTGTTCGCATCCGACATGGCCCCATGATGGAGTGGTGTCACGGTATACAGATCAGTGAATTGTAAACCCACTGGCACACAGTCACGTGTACGATACTATATTCTCCACCGCTCTTTGTAGAGGCAAGTCGCCCCTTGTATCCGTACTTGCGCAAACGTGACAAAGCGTAACGGCGCGGCTCGGCTCGGCTGTGGCAATGGACCCTCAGAGATGCATTGAAAAGTCGGGTGCCGGGATCGTAACTTGCGGGTCAGGCAGGACGAGACGGCAACAGGTTGTTCGCGATAGTAGACGAAGAAGAGGTAAACTACTACGACGTGTGATAACTATCGTATGATGTAAGCAGGTCACGAGCGATTCAATCTAACAAGATGATATCATAAAGGATCCGTGCACATGCAGTTGTGACTCGCTACTCCCGTCGACGTCATAGTATATATGTATCTGTCTACCCTAGTCACCGAACACAGTGATAAATACAACGTAGAATCCCATTTACAATCACTTTTCATTCACTCTCGAACCATTCGTCACGTGCAAAGTACTCAATCTCAGAAAACCTAGACAATTGGCCAGCCATGATAGGCGCCATCAGGCCGAGCCGAATGGTTGGTATAGTAAACCCCAGTGGTCGATGGCGCCGAAACTGGGAATGTGTTAGGATTAGACGGATCCTGGAATATCGTCAGAAATTATGGCCTTTGAGTTATCCTCTCCACTCACATAGGGATTGGGTGGCGACGATCCTGGGGTAGAGGACACGTACATAAAGGTAGAAGTGGAGAGAGGGGACATCGGGGGAGCCGTGAGCCGTGCCGAGGGTGGAATCTGAGGGCGCGTCTTTTTCACAATAAGAAAGACAACCCCAGTGATCAGCGCAACTCCGACAACGCTACCAACAACACTCCCGGCTATCACACCAGTATTGGATCCGCTGCCCGAGGACGTTGGGATTGGAAATAAGGGTACATCAGTAAGTGATGCCGACTCGGAAGGGATGGCTGACGTCGCGACGAAGGCGGTAGCAGTAGACTGGGCGCGAGTTGCAATCGACTCAGGACCATCTGAACAATCCGATAAACCTGTCGTCCAACAGCTACAGGAATGGCAACTCACCGCCAATAGACTGAGCAAGCGTGACATTGAACATATCACTTCCCTGGAAAAGAGCCTTCAGTACATTGAAAATGGGTTACCAGGTCCATGCACACCGTCACATTTTGGAATGCCCACTGAGGTATCGCCGTACCACTCGAAATATTGGGTGCGTAGCTGTTGAAAGGGTGAGTCTTGTGGGGGAAAACCGTATAATATACTACATAGCAACATACACTGGATATGATGTCGAGCAATTGTTCTTCCATGTGCTCCAACTACCCGCGAGAGATTGGATCCTGCAGATACGTTCGAGGGGATTCACGTTACCTGATGATGGTACGATTCTGGCAGAGACCACAAGCGCTCACGGAGTTATACGTGACGGAACTGCATTGGCAAGGATTTTGTTGGTTTATGTAGGGACCGGTATAGTACTCATCAGGAGGAAGAGGGCTGACAGTAAATTCTTGTTGGGCATCAGGATTGAAGGAGTGCAGGTCATTACAGAAGATCAACATACGGCCATGAGTGCAGGCACCTTGTAGATATGCCGTAAGAAGACATGGGTTCTGCCCTTTACTGTTTTCCATCTGGAATCGAATCGTTTTGAGAGTTAAATACCTAGAATAGACAGAAAGCGTACCCAACTGAACGAGGATAGACAAATTACGGTGGTGGATTGGGCGAGAATTCCCGAGGTATAGACAGAGATCATCCCGGCGATGATGATCACGAGCGAGGAATAGTGTAAGATTCTGGGCTGAGGCATGGTGGAGGATGAGAGAGGGATAAGGTCTTGTGTGGGAGGTCCACGTTCCACGGTTCCAGAACCAGGATGACGGGTCGTTATATGTAGCCCATTATAATAGATAAAGCCATCATCGCATGTTCGCTGATGATAATCACAAACCCTGTGCAACGAGGAATGAAGAGATTGAAATTTATGAATTCTTTGGTCGGGATTCCACGAGCTAAAGAGTCGAGAAGGGAAGGTTGAACCTAATCCACTGAGAAAGCTGTACAATCGCGGCAGAAAAAGGCTGGGCTACAACTTCCTTGCCACGGACTGCATCAAGTTTACGTGAGTTGCAAGGTTTGTCCAGTACAAAAATGTTCATCATATACGCCGTAGTCCATTTTGGGAGATTATGGTTCTGTGAAGATACATTTTGTTTCTGTTTTTGTTTTCGGACAAGCGCATTATGTTGTGTAGCAACTGTAGTACTGACGAACCCAGTTTTACGACAAAGCACTAGAACGGCCCCAGATACACGCTAGTCAAACCGAGCTTGTCTTTGCCCCAGTCGTGATGCGTTTCTGATGGTGGCGGTACATCGCACGTAGCTGGTCACACGGTAGGAACGGCGGTCTGGACGAAACCTGATGTGCTACATCGAAAGCACCCGGTACAAACTGCTTCGAAGCTCCTCAGGTTGCGGGATGACAGATTGGCGTGTTACTCGCGTCACCACAACGTTCCGCAAGTGAAATCAATGGCAAGTTGTTGCTGCCTACCCTCGCTGATATTTTCAGGATCCAACTCAGCCGAGCCAGTCAACGGGCGAGGTATACTGCCTCGAGCGATGTCATCATTCAATTATTCGGAGGTAGATTTGTGTATCCAAATACTCGGCCTTGACTCGGACCTCACAGAAGTTGGCTCCCAGTCTTGAGTCGCACGACATTGGGTCGATCTAGCGCTGGTCAGTGGTCATTCTTCAGTCTTGTATGTCTTATACCCCTGACGAATACCCGCAGGCACTACGGGGGGACTATGCTTCGGTTTTTGGGACACAGAGCCATGTATGCTACATTCTTTAGGAGCGAGCATCAATACTGTCGATTCTTTGAGCCGAACAACTTTGCGCCAACTTCAAACACGACCACACAGACAAGGTTCTTTCAAGTTCTAGTAGGGCATTTACTTCGTCGAAACATGCTCGACCCTAATTCTAGACATAGTTATCAGAGCTTCGGGGATGGATAGTTTCGTCGTACGTTTGACCTTTTAGCTCGTGGACGTTACATCAGGCGTCGCAAACAAGTTTAGAGTAGGACCCCATGGGGGCAGGGTTATCGTCATTCATTCCCTGATCTGCACCTCGAACTTAGATCCGCGATCGACTTGATGAACTTTGGCGCCTCTCGGTTTTCGCAGCTTCGATCTGGCTCGCTGGCGCGGCGTCTGTTCTATGTGTAGGATCTGTGGACAACTGTTCCGTTTGAGCTCTCAGTATCAGCATCATACTTAATACGAGACTTCCCTTCCATTTTGAATTTCTTCTCTCAGGCTGGCATCTCGACAGAGGCGCTTAAATGAAAAGCTGTGACTCATCGATGCGTTAGAGTGATTTGTTCTCGAGACGGTGATGAAAAACTCGACACCTGTGTGATAGGCTGTAGTACGGTCGATCCACTTCCGTCAATGCTCGCCACACGAAGCTGCTCGCACAGGTCTCATCGATGATCGGTGATCACCGGCGCTCGATCCCGAATCAAAATAGTAATCGCCTCGAGGGGCCAATACAAGTACCGAGATATCCGTTTGTGGTTGGTTCGTATAGCGACAGAAGCCGCAAACCAGCCGCTTCAGCATCCCCGTACGCGCATCCTCACCGCCCTTCGTCCGACCCCACCTATTGCTGTTTTCCACCCATGTTCCGCTGATACCACATGCCCGACGTGCGTGTCGCAGACTCGGAGGTGCTTCGTGAAGGTGATTGGTGTTCTGGTCGAAAGCGGGTCAATGGGTATGAACGATCCAGGGATATGAGGGGACAACGACGAAAGGAACGGGGGGAAAGATGCACTTGATCTACTTGCCGAATAAGTTCATCATAGGAGCTATCTTCAAGACATGATGATCCGCCCGCGCGGGGTAGTGCCGCTTCCACCCCGGAAGATGGATTACGTCGCACACGGCGGTCATCTTGAGTGATCCGACGGTGTGTGGAAACAAAAGGCGCTGTAACCTGAATTGAGTAGCACAGAGGAAATGTGGCTGGGTTAAGTTCAGACGTGGTGGGAGTGACGAGCAGTAAATAGGATACACCAAGCCACGCGCTCATGAATTCTAACCTTATCCGGGTTCGACTTGATGCCTGGTGTCGTGATTTTTTCCTCCGCCAGTCCGAGTTCCCCTTCATCGTGACAAGTCATCGGCAAGAGACGGTCGGAGAACGGGAGGTCGACCGTCGTGCGTAGCAAATCTCGCAGGAGAGATTTCCTTCGTATACCGCATAAATCGTAGTTCAATCTCCACGAGTATATCTTTGAGCATCGATTTGTGCGGATGATACTTCGGAGGATTGTCTAGTAAGCTGCGTTTACATGTGCACTGGTGCTTGCAACATACCTTTGAGGTATCTTCGATCCTCATCACCGATGGGTTGCTAGCCATTTCCGCTGCATGAGATTCTGCTGGAGGATTGAGCGGGGTTAATGGGGTGTAGATGAATACCAACCTGGTAACTATTATCAGCGAGACAGTGAGATCTCGGGATAGGTATGATAGAGGACGGAAGAGAGGAGCCAGAGTTGCGGTTTCGTGTGTGCAGCTCGCTGCAGCGATCACTGGCTGTGTGTGGTGGGGAACCCATATCGTGACTGTGTTTACTGCCTGAAGCAAGCTTCGGGACCGAAATTGCGCAACTTTTTCAGATAATGGCCACCGGACGAGTTGATCACGACGTACCTGACAATACTTCTTTGATCACGCCGATGGGAGAGTCGTCGGCGTCCCTCTCCTGGTCGATGGAGGGTCTGACGGGGAGGAGAGGACCACGGCCAAGGACCACGACAAAGTTTAAGACCAATCGTGATGAGTCCAACACGGTGAGTTTGTTGACCGCTGACGAGATCACGGTTGAGGTGGAGAACTAGAGACAGAGCGAGAAAGTGGACAAGGGAATGGAAGGAGCCAGAGAATCGGACATCGACGACGTGATGAGTCTCTCTGAGGACACAGTATTTGGGGGCGAGGACAAGACGGGCTGGACAATGACATCGAGCGGGGGTGAGTCGAGCGGGGCTTGTTGATTTTAAGATGTGTTGACCGACAAGAATAGGCATAGAGTGGATTAAGGGTGCACTGATCGGCACAGGCTCGTTTGGCTCAAAAGTCTACCTCGGCATGAGTGCTGTCAACGGCCTCTTGATGGCGGTTAAACAAGTTGAACTGCCAACTGGATCTACGTCCAACGAGGAGCACAAGAAGAGCATACTGAGCGCATTCGAACACGAGATCGACTTGCTCAAAGACTTGTCTCACCCTAACATCGTCCAATACCTTCGTAAGCGTTCTAGACCGCCTCCGCCCGAGTTCAATGTCACCTGATTTCGACATTGTGCCTCAGATTCTTCCGTTGACGACGACTTTCTCAATATTTTCCTGGAATACGTGCCTGGTGGTTCCGTAACGGCATTGTTACGCAACTATGGCGCATTCGAGGAACCCCTTGTAAAGAACTTTGTACGGCAAATCCTTCAGGGGCTCGAGTATCTCCATGAACGCGACATCATCCATCAAGACATCAAAGGCGCCAATATCCTTGTGGACAACAAGGGCGGCATCAAGATCTGCGGTTGTGGTATGTTCAAAAAGATCGATGGAAGTATGTTTTATTTTCTGATTGTAGCTCTCTTTCGGACCGTGTAATGAGTAATGAGTGAGTGTGATGAGTAATGGTGAGAGTAGCGATAGTGATCCTGACCTCGGTAGCCTTTTAGATCCTTTAACAGGGATGCGCATGAACTCCCCCTCATTTCGAGGCTCGGTGTATTGGATGGCACCCGAGGTAGTACAACGAAAAGTACACACGAGCGCGGCGGACATTTGGAGTGTGGGATGTCTGGTCGTGGAGATGCTCACGGGAGATCACCCCTGGGCCCAACTGACTCAGATGCAAGCCCTCTTCAAGGTACGTTCCTCACGCTCCAGCTTCCCTTCTCACCCTGGCCCACCTGTTCCTCCCCGTCTTCCGCAGATCGGCCAATTAGCGAAACCGGCGACCCCATCCGACATCTCGCAGGATGCGACCGATTTCTTGACCAAGACGTTAGAGATCGACTACCTTGCACGGCAAAGCGCGGGGGCCTTGCTCCAGCACGTATGGGTGTCTATCAAGTAGCCTACGACGTCGGGCTGGAACGGGTTGAACATTACAGTGTGATACGGGATGCTTCTGACGTGTGGGATTTCATCGTTTGCTGCCATGCACCTACTTTTCACTTTTTACGACTCGTTAACGTTGTCAGGTCTGGTCGCGTTGCGGATGGGTTGGGGAGGGGATGTCTTCTACTGTTTCTTAACCCCCTCCCCCAGCTCGGTTCCTGCCCTGTTGCGATCGACTCACGCATTTTTATCGCCCCTTTATTTTATCTTCGTTGCCTTGTCTTCCCCTTGGGCGTGACGTCTGTTGTACATCTGGAACCTCGTTTTGTTCGAGTTGTGTGTATGTGCATCCTATTTATTTAGTTTCTGTCTCTTATTTATATCACTCTCTGGTTTTCGGGATGTCTCCTCTGGGTACGCTTATTTTCCTTTTGTCTTGGATAGCATTTCCTACCTCGTGAACGAGGCGTTTCGCTGCGGTAGTACACTGTTTGATTAACTTACCTGTCAACAAGGTGCTTTACTCGTGATAGAAACGCTGTGGCGAGTAGCTTGATCCCGAATGGTGACAAGGGATCCCGAGTCGACACCTCAATCCTGTAACAGACTGTGGTCAGGTCTATCTGCTGTCATCCATACTTCCAACCTTGAGCAGCTTGCACAGGTCTCGATGGTCGGTTTGCGATTGCCCTGGGAGACATGAATACCGAGACGGAACGCATGTGATAAGAAACTGGAAGAGAAGAGCCTAGTATGTATGCACGCGCCGAGTCTGCATCCCGCCAACAAAGGCAGAGTGCAATTTCTTTAGCGGACTCCGGAGCAGTGACTCGGAAACACGACTTGAGGCAACCGCATGCAAGCTGTTACGATCCATGGCCTATAGACGCAAACATTATCTTATTCAAGTTGCTCGGCACGGGAATTTACAATGACAGGTACGACATCACTCAATATTTATAGTTGCTTCTCGTTCAAGTTCTTCAAGTCGTTCTCCACGTGCAACGTACGCCACTACATTGGCATGATCCCCAGGTCATCGGCCTACAGGCAGGCGCCATCAGGCCAATCCGTATGGTCGATATACGCTAGTAGTTAGCGGCGGTGTAAACAGGAAATGTACTACCAGACGGGTCCTGGAATACAATCAGAGATAACGGCCATCAAAATATTCTCTCCGCCTACATAGCGCTTGGGAGCAGCGGGAGTAGGGTATGTACAGACAGAATAAAAGGGACCTGTGGACGTTGAGCTCGAAAATGAGGATGTGGCAGCTGGCGTTGCGACGGAGGCGGAAGTAGTAGATTGGACGTGGGCTGCAAAAATTACCTGAACGATCCGATAGTCACGGGAATGGAAACCACCAACGGACCGAGTAAGTGTTATGTTGAACATATCAGTTTCCTGGAAAATAACCTTCAGCACATCACATATGCCCATGGTGAGCGTCACGAGAACGAACTACGCAGTATACATAACAGCATACACTCCGGGATACACTAGAAAGCTTGAAGGTGTGACACCATCCCGATTGTTGTCATTATTCAACTATTCGGAACTGGGTCTGCATACTCAAGCCTCCAGATACTCGAACTTGCACCGCACAGCGGACGACTTTGAATCGGATGACATTGAATCATTCCGATAGTAGTGACTTCTACTTGTGGCTTGAATCTAAAAAATCATCCATGGTCTCTAGTGTGTCCATGTGCGTGATCCTTGAATTCAAGTCACTCAAGCGCTCATGGTGGCACCTGCTGAGCTTACGTGAGCACCACCGCCCCCTATGCAACACACAATTTGGACGACCCACGAATCTGCGAAGCAGGTTATGGAGACTTGATGATGCGCATACCTTTCAATACAGGATTTTCACAGCCTGCATGACATTCCAAAACTGATAAAGCATGATCACCTGGGGGATTTGTTTGCACCATAGCCTCATGAAGTCGTATGGATAGGTGAATCCAGGAATACTGTCTCCTACGGTAAACATGAACGTTACTTGTGATTGCGTACTTTTATGATCGTGAGGAATATCTGTCGACCCTCTGCAAGCCCCCCGGTCACTGAGCGCAGGAAAGTTACAATGGTATCTGCGATGTCATGTCCCATCAATTGCTTCTCATTCACGTTCTCGAGTCATTTATGGTGTGCAAAGCATTCAATGTCATAATACCTAGACAATTGGCCAGCCATGGTAGGTACCATCAGGTTGAGGCGGACGATTGGGATAATAAACACCAGTGGTTGGCAGCGGCGTGGCAGGGAATGTGCTAGGATCAGACGGATCCTAGGATATCGTCAGAAATCATGGCCTCCAAAATATCCTCTGAACTCACATAGGGCTTGGATGGCGATAATGCTGGGGTGGAGGGCACGTATGTAGTAAAGGTAGAAGTGGAGAGAGGGGACATCGGGGGAGCCGCAAGCTGCGAAGAGGGTGGAATCTGAGGGCGCTTTCTTCTTGCAATGAAAACGATGACTCCAGCAATCAATGCGACACCAAAAACGCTGCCAACAACGCTCCCGGCTATCGTGGCAGCATTAGATTTGCCGCTCGAGGGCAAGGACTCGGAAGTAAGTGATCCCGAAGGGACAGTTGACGTCACGGAACCGGTAGGTCGGGAGCGAGTTGCAGTCGATTCGGGGACGTCTGAATGATCCGATAAATGTCACACCCAACGGCTACAGCAACGATAACTTACCCCCAACAGACTGAGCAAGCGCTACGTTGAATATATCAGTCCCCTGGAAAAGAACCCTCAGTACGTTGTAGACGGGTGACCAAGGCCATGCACACCGTCACATTCTGGAATGCCCATTGGGGTATCGCAGTACCACTCGAAATATCAGGCGTGTAGCTGTTGAAAGGATGAGTGTTACGGGAACAAACTATGCAACATGCATGGAAACCTACACTCCTGGGTACAGTGTTGAACAATTGGTATTCCATGTGCTCCAACTACCGGTGAGAGATTGGATCCCGTAGATACGTTCGAAGGGATTCACGTTACCTGACAATTGTACGATTCTGGCAGAGACCACAAGCGCTCACAGCGTTGTACGTGACGGAACTGCACTGACAAGGATTCTGTTGGTTTACGTAGGGGCCAGTATAGTGTCTATTGGGGGAAAGCGGGCTCATATTATATTCTTGCCAGAAGTCAGCATCGAGAGCAAGTCGTTACGGAAGATCAACATACGGCCACCGTTGCAGGCACCTTGTAGATACGCTGAGAGAAGACATGGGTTCTGCCCTTTGCTATTTTGCATCTAGCATCAAAAAACTGAGTGAAACACCTCGGATAGGTTGGAAAGCGTACCCAACTGAACGACGATAAACAAGTTGCGGTGGTAGTTTGAGCGAGAATGCCTGATGTGTAGAAAGATATAAACCAAGCGATGATTACCATGACTGAAGAACAGTGCATGATCCTGGACTGGGGCATGTTGGAGGACGAAAAAGAAGAAGCTCCCCGAAGTGGTCTTGTATAAGAGACACCTGTTCTAGAAGCCACGAAACCAAGTCGTTATATAGAATAATTTCTTCACACAGTACATGATAGTGGACATACAGATACTGATCCAAACGCGGATAGATTCAACTTGCCAGATATGGTGAGCCAGGGGTCAGGCTAAAGTAAGGACCCAGGCTGTCAGTAGAGTATTCACCTCCTGTGACTGTCTTTGACTTCTGTCACAGACGGCAACAGACACCACAGGCCCACAGCAGGAAAAAGTTACTTTGCTGATACCATCTGACAGTGGCTTGCAGACATATAGATACATTGACGACCCCATCAAACGGATGAGTGAAAGAAATAGAGCGATATTGCCTGTTTTCGAGGAGATGCGCTAGAAAGGACGCAGAACTTAGGGAAAAGACAAGTGGTTTGGGGGTTAAAAGGTGAGCAGTAGTTCTAAATTGGGCAAGAGGCGAGCGGCGACGTTTGAGAGTACACGGAGAGGTGAAGGAATGATACCGTTGAAACAGAAGGCAAGGGGTTAAACTTGAAATGACACGACGGGGGTTAGAGACGAGGAGTCATACTTGAGATAGCGGCTGGAGACCAGTAATAGGGATCGACACAGCAAAGTGGAAGAAATAACTTGTCAAGTGGTCAGGGCGGTCAGGCCCAAAATGACGCAGGACCTGCCTCGGAGGGACATGCCAAGGCCAGGGGACAGTGTTCAACACCAGCAAGGGACAAGCAGTCAGGCCCAGGTTCAAAATGATATGGTAAGCAGGAGGAGTACTGGTTCGGGACGCGGTCCGGGTGTGACGGATCCGATTGACTCCCACGGTAAACACGGACATTACTCGATCACCGAACACAGTTACAATTGTTTCTCACGTTCTCGAGCCATTCATCGTGCGCAAAGTATTCACTGGTGTCACAATACCTAGACAATCGGCCGGCCATGGTAGGCGCCATCAGGCTGAGCCGAACTATTGGGATGATAAGCGCCAGTCACTGGCGGCGGCGAGACAGGGAATGTACTAGGATCTAACGGATCCTGGGATATCGTCAGAAATCATGACCTGCAAAGTATTCCCTCTACTCACATAGGGCTTGGGTGGGAATAATCCCGAGCCGGAGGACGCGCACATAAAGGTAGAAGTGGAGAGAGGTGACATCGGGGGAGCTGCGAGCTGTGCCGAGGGTGGAATCTGAGGGCGCATCTTTTTCACAACAAGAACGGCGACTCCAGCGATTAGCGCAATCCCAACAACGCCACCAACGACGCTCCCGGCTATCGTGGCAGCATTGGATTTGCTGCCCGGATTCGTTGGGCTTGAGGGTAAGGGCCCGGGTATAGCAGTAAGTGACGCCGAAGGGACGGTTGGCGCCGTGGTGGAGGCAGGAGCGGTAGCAGTAGATTGGGCCAGAGTTGCAATCGACTCGGGACTATCTGAACGATCCGATATGTGACATCCAACGGCTACAGCAATGATAACTTACCGCCAATAGACTGAGCAAGCGTTGCGTTGAACACATCAGTGCCCTGGAAAAGAGCCTTCAGTACGTTGTAAACGGGTGACCAAAGCCATGCACACCGTCACATTCTGGAATGCCCATTGAGGTATCGCAGTACCACTCGAAATACCAGGCGTGTAGCTGTTGAAAGGGTGAACTTTACGGGAACAACTATGCAATATGCATGGCAACCTACACTCCTGGATACAGTGTTGAGCAATTGGTATTCCATGCGCTCCAGCTGCCCACGAGAGATTGGATCTTGCAAGCACATTCGAGTGAATTCACATTACCTGATGATGGTACGATTCTGGCAGAGACCACAAGCGCTCACGGCGTTATACGTGACGGAACTGCACTGACAAGGATTCTGTTGGTTTACGTGGGGACCTGTATAGTGGCTGTTGAGGGGAAGCGGGCCCAAATTAAATTCTTGTTGGACATCAGGATCGAGAGCAAGTCATTGCAGGAGATCAACATACGACCACCATTGCAGGCACCTTGTAGATACGCTGCGAGAAGACATGGGCTTTGTCCTTTGCTATTTTGCATCTAGCACCAAAACAATGAGAGTGAAACACCTAGATAGGTCAGAAAGCGTACCCAACTGAACGACGATAAGCAAGTTGCGGTGGTAGTTTGAGCGAGAATTCCCGAGGTATAGACGGAGATCACCCCAATAATAATTATCACGAGCGAGGAACAGTGTAAGATCCTGGGCTGAGGCATGGTGGAGGATGAGGGAGACGAGTGAGGTCCATCCAGAACCCAGTATGACAGATCGTTATTTGTAGTCCATTAGGTAAAACCATCATCGTGTGTCCGTTGATGTTGATGATCACCGCCAAGCCTGTGCAGTGGGGAATGAAGAGATTGGAGCTTACGGGCGTTTTGATCGGGATTCCATGAGCCAAAGAGTCGAGTTGAAGGGGAAGCTGAACCCGATCCTCTGAGCAATCTGTACAATTGCGGCAGAAAAAGGTCGGGCTACGACTTCTTTGCCGCAGCAAGTTACGTGTTTTGAAGTTTGTCAAATACAAAAATGTTCATCACATGCGCCGTGATTCATTTTTGGGGAGATACCAGATGACTCGTGACGCGCTTCTGATGGTGGCGGTACATCACAAGCAGTAGCTAACTCTCACGCGATAGAGACGGTCTCGACGAAACCCGACGTGCTACATTGAAAGCACCCAGTACAAACTGCTTCAAAGTTCCTGTGGGACGACAGATTGGCGTATTACTCGCGTCAGCGCAACATTCCGCAGGTGAAAATCAATGGCAGGTCATTGCTAGCCGCGCTTATTGACATTTTCAGGATTAGACTCAGCCGAGCCGAGTTAACGGGCGAAGTACACTGCTTCGAGCGGTGTCATTATCGATGTTGTTAAGCCATGCTACAATCTTAGAGTGTGTTTGACAACCCAGGAGGGACATTAGGCGACCCAGGAAGGACATTAGGCGACACAGCCGACACCAGCTGGTAGAGAACACATTCTTGGCCAGCTGAATGCTGGGCTTTTGGAGTTTGAAGTCTTGACCTTGCCCTCAACACCCAGGATGTCTCTATCCCTCTATCCCTCCCTCCATACCTCCCTCCCATCACCCCTGTACATACACAACTTCATCTTTGGTTTTTCTGCACTTGTCACTCTTTGTTGCATCAAGACATTACAGATCATGTCACAACAGCTACCACCACCAGTGAAGCAATCACATGTCATCTGGATGCCTGAAGAAACACACACACTCCTTGATTATTTGATTGACAACAAAGCAAAGCTTACCCAGGCTGGGGGCTTCCCTACCTCCATCTTCACCTCTGTGCTGGCACATCTTGGTCCTGATAAGAAGGCATTATCTGTCTCCAACAACTGGGTGGTGCTGAAATGGACATATAGCACAATTGAGCAGTATCACAGCCACTCTGGCACTCACTGGAGTGATTTGTCAGGAGTGGACATTTCCAGCATGAGTGATGTCAGTGTTTGGGGTGATTTCGTGTGTTCTGATCTGGTATGTAGTTGCCTGGGTCATCTTGCACTGCTGACCTATTTTTTCAGGCAATTGTAAGGGAGATAGCTCCCTTCCGAAACAAAGGCTGGGAATTTCACGCAAAGATGCATGAGATATACCCAGAAGGAAGTGCACATGGCAAGCACTCCTTTCAGCCTACTGAGGATGCCTCTACTAGCCTTGCCTCAGGCAGTCATAGCCTTAACTTCCTAGTCACATCGTCCTTGTCCAACTTCTCTGCCATTTCCCAGGCCACCTCATCCTCTGCTGTTGTCTCATCCTGGGATCTATCCACAGATCCATTACCATTGTCCGATTTTGATCTCGACTTTGACTTTGACCTTAACCACCTCTTAGAGATTGCACCCACCATCGCCTCCAGGAAACCCCATATGCAGCAAGCTGGTGTCTACAATATCATAAATATGTTACAACAAGCAACTTTGGAGGTCTCCACTGGGCCACCCTCCACCCCTGTAGTTGTATTATCACAACCTGTAGCCCAATGTTCCACCAGCATTCCCACATATTTGTCTGATTTGCACACACCTTCATATCCCTTCCCAGCACCTCAGGCTGCATTGCCCCCTCTCCATCTAATCCAGGCTATTCCCTCAACACAAGGGCAAAATTCTTCATCTGAGAGTGGCAAGCGGACTTTTTCACAGATGACCAGTCACATGCATCCTTTGTCACAAATGAGTCTCCTCTCTCAGGCTGTTGCCAAAACAAGGTCCAGCCATGGCAAGACTCCTTCAATGGCAAGGAATACCCCCTCCACTGGCATACCTCCCTCCCAACCAGTTAGCAAGCATAGCCGAACTGCTGCTACAGCTGAGCCACAGGTAACTGGCCCGGTTGCAATGACTGGAATAATGGGGACCATTCATCACATTAAAAACCTTCTCTATGGAGCAATGTTGTCTGCCATGGAGCCTCTATCCCCCACAAATAGCTCCATCACTGGCACTGCCACACGTCTTCTCAACAAGGACACAGGACTTCCAGTCCACATTCAGTCATTCCTTGCAGTCAAAATAATCAACAACATGGCATTGTGTGAGGTGTATGCTAACATGGGTAACCTAGAGATGTGCCATTTGATTGCTTTGCAGTACTACAATAAGCTAAATCCTTTGATCACTCCAGATGCTGGGATGCAGGGCATAGCGACTGGTAGCGAGGGACATGGTATGTTGCCCCCAAGCTCATCCGATAATTTGGACACCTTTGACCTGTATCTTGAGTAATTTACTATGCACTGTCCCAGTATCTTGTAGTGACATGTATGTATTACGTTCAGAATGGAATTACATGTCATCCTTCGACAAGTTGGGGTCAACGTCCATCCCCTGCATGTGCCTAATTGTGGTATAATCCTACCACATCTGATCTGCAATCCACTCATGCAATAGGAATAGGTTCGCTTTGACTTGATCTTCATCATCTGGTGCATGTTTATCATCACCATCCTCTCTGTGTCTACCCTCTGGGTTCTTGTTTGAAACTGGTCCTTCATCGGGATCATTGATGTGGATGAAGTTGTGAATGGCACATAATGCTGCTGGTATACACACCTGTATGTTAAGTGAATACGATAGGGAAAGGAGAAGAATCCAGAAGTGCTGTTTAAGTACGCCAAAGATTTGCTCAATCACATCACAGGCTGACACATGTTGAAGATTGAATAGTTCCTGTTTATTTGTGGGCCTGTGATTTGGATTTAAAAGACCATCACAAGCTCTGACTTGAAAGGTACTCACCATCAGCCTGCATGACCCCATTCAGCCAGATGATATCAAACACGATGATATGGGACAAGGAGGTATGGTTGAGATGGGAAACTGAGGTTGCCAAGAAGATACTTGCCATCAGGGATGCTAAGGTGGTGCATGCATGCATTATCAAATAGTCAGGCATCTGATGTCAACCCCTCCCAGCCAGTGAGGGCATATGTGAACAGGAGGTCGAAACTACAGGTGAAAAGGCAGTTTTGAGATAAGAACCCTTTGTGGTTTCTGAATGCCAATGCAACATGGGCAGGTGGCATGACCGGGATGTGACTACTGTCAAGTGTGCCAATTGTGTCCCTAAAATACAGTATAAGAAAGATAAAAAGGTTGGGTGATGTTAAAAGTGGTGGGTGTGAGTTAGACTTGTCCCAGGGGTTCCTTGGTAAGGTTGGTAGAGTGAGAAGGTGTTGCTACGAGAAGACCTGAGCGCAAATGGACAAGTCCAGTTGATTCCGGACTCATAAGTGAAGTGGATGTGTAGTTTCTGGTACCGGATAGCATACCGGATATGGTAGATAGAACGAACAGTGATGAAGACAAAAGACAAACGAGGAGGGAAAGTGCCATGAAGACTCGA
>JBBPTW010000174.1:0-24895 GCA_038094575.1 Phylloporus cf. nigrescens | reverse complement strand
CCAGGGGCATACACATAGTGTCTTGTCTGTTGCCTACTCACCTGATGGGAGGCACATTATCTCTTGCTCTTCAGACAAGAGCATTAGGGTTTGGAATGGCACCACTGGTGAATGTGTGGCAGGTCCATTCCAGGGGCATACACATGGTGTCTACTCTGTTGCCTACTCACCTGATGGGAGGCACATTGTCTCTGGCTCTTCAGACAGGAGCATTAGGGTTTGGAATGTCACCACTGGTGAATGTGTGGCAGGTCCATTCCAGGGGCATACAGATGCTGTCTTGTCTGTTGCCTACTCACCTGATGGGAGCCATATTGTGTCTGTATCCTATGATCATTCCATCAAAGTGTGGAGGACTGATGCACTTTTCTCTTTTGATGATTTGTATATGCAGAATGGCTTTATTCAATCTTCTGGTGGACTCTATTTTGGTTGGATCAGCCCTTTATCCAGGCCTACCTTTTATCTTCCAGTTCATTCACTCATTATATCTTCTAACATGATACTCTATATCAACATTGATGATTCTTTATTTGAAGAGTCCTGGATTACTTGTTGGAAATAGTTTGAATGTCCACTTCACTATGTTACCTTCATTTTTTTTCCTGATATGTTTTATCTTTGATAATTATCAAGACTCAGCAAATCAGAAATTGTGCATTGTTTGGCCTGTTGATTATTCTCATTTCAATTGAATGAGTGCCTCAAGTCTCAATAAGGAATCACCAAGGTAATATTATAAATATAATAGACACTCCTAACCTGGGTCAATCTTATGGCTTATGCATAGTCTAGTAGGTACAAGAAGCCATGCCATTAACAACTCTCAAAGCCCATACCCATACATGCTCCTAAGAGCTCAGTATTTTAACATGACTGGTTCAAGATGAGGAATAAGAGAAATAGACCTTTTTTTTTGTTTCTAAGCCATGCTTGATTGTGATATCTTTGAGGATATGATCCTTTTCAAAGATACAATATGAGACCTCTTATATTTCCTTGGAAAATCACAAACAGCTTCAGTGAGCTAAGCACCAATAGCATGATCACTTGATAACCAACATAGGACTATAGAATTAAAATGTCCTTCATTTATTCTTGCTTGTCATACTGTCAAAGTATTAGATTAGAACAGTAAAATGCATTTATTGCTCATTATTGTGTCCAATATTGACTCAGATATGGAGTGATGGTAAATGACCCCAAGTAAGTAAGCCAGTTGATCTCATATGCATACAGGGTATCAGTTGTTTCAAAGTTCACCCTACTTGCACATGTTATGCTTGGCCTTGGGTAAGGATGAGCATAGCCTTTGTTAGAGATTCTTAGGGTCAAGAGTTTGAGGGAAGTGTGCACTCAAGGGTAGCATGAAGACCAATAGAGATCCTGTTAGTTGGCCAGAGGTTCAAAGGAGTGTTCACTCAAGTGTAGGACAAGAACATGTGAAGAGGACCCTGAGGTTGTTCAGTGGTTCAAAGGTTCAAAGGGAGTGTCCAAAGGACATTTAGAGAGGTTTGATGATACAATATATTGGAGTGCAGGTACAAAGAAGCTCTAGCTTGGAAATACAAGGTATAGAGTGAAGATTTATATATCTAGGCTATGAAAGGTCATCGAATATTGAAGAATAGATATTGGTAAGCATAGAAGGATGAGGGCAGGTAATTGATGACAAAGCAAATAGAATACAATAGAACATAATGGAATGATAATAGATCATCAATAAAAGGAAATAGTGTGCAATCAGATAGATTGCAATGGTAATCAAGAAGAAGACAAGTGAAGAAAAGAGTAAATTATAACATTACCCCCTTAGTATGTTGAGTCTACGATGAAGACCATCTAAATATAGAAGTACAAGGGACTGGGGGAACTGGTCATGTTGGCCTCAGCTATTTTATCAAAAATTTCCTTATCAGGGGAAGAAAGGTGATGAGGAGAGGCGCTACAATGAGCAGGAGGGTGAGGGGGTCAGCAGCTGCTGGTGAAGATATGTGCTGAGCAGGAGAAATGATGGAAGAAGTGAGAGGATGAGGAGGTGGAGAGGAAGGGAGGAGCCAGTCAATGACAAAGAGGGCAGCAGTTCTGAGGGTGTCCAGGAGTGGTTCTAAGACAAGAGGGGCATATGTAGTAAGTGCAGTCCACCCTGCAATGGCCAAGGCAATGACAATGGAAGCAGGACTCAGCATAGTGGGGGTGAGAGGGGTGGATGGGGTAAGATCCTCCTTGTCCAGTCCAGTATGCTTCAGTTTGTTGCCAGGCAGCATCTTCAGCTGCAGAGGGGGAAGCAGAGAAGGCTTCTGGGGTAGGAACATGAGGGGGGGGTACATGGAGGACAAGGGCATCGTTCATCTCCTGTTGGTAGCACTGCAGGTTGTCTAGGGATTCTCCCATTCTGAGTTGGAAGAGGATGAGGTATAGGTGTTCTCTGGTGATATTATAGATGGACTCCATGTGGTATGATGTGGGGGAGGTAGCAGTCCTCTGCCTCAGTTTCTGGGTGAGTAGAAGGAAGTATTCATTCTGTAAATAGATCAAGTAGGAGGCATACAGGGGGGAACCCATGCTCAGGTGAGAGTGAATTAGGATGGAGAGGGAGGTGTTGATGAGGTTGTTGTGAAGGCAATTAACATATTCCTGAGTGGGGAAGGGGTCCTGGCAGAGGTGTTCCCCATAAATGGGGATGTCAATGGAGACGATGAAGTATTCAGAGGGGGTGGATATGACAGGAGAAGGAGAGGCAACTAAAGTAGTGTTTTCAAAAGGTAAAGTAGATGTAGACAAAGAAGAAGGGAAAGAGATAGAGACAGAGGAAAGGCAGGAGATGAGAGACATGTTTACTTGCAAGAGAATTTGGTGCAGCAGTTTTTCAAAGGCTGCGATGTAGGAGCTCAGTGCTCCTTATGTTCGTAGGGGCTTGTCCCCTGTCTTTCTAGGTTCCCATAGTGTTCAAGAGTGTCCTTCAAAAAGTCCCTTAGTGTCCCGCGTCTATCCGCTTGCAATCAAGTATGTATTTGTTTATTCCAGTACTGGACTAACACTGGACCACATATCCAGTATACTATCCGGTCATTCATCCGGTCACTCATTCCGCTTTCTATATTTTATTTTTATTTTGTTTCTCTCTTACTCATATAGACTTATTGACCACTGTATGGACTAATCAGTCTTCGTATACCTGCATGGTCCATGAGCTCCTCATACGTTTATTCTCTCTATTGAGTTTAGGTCATATTTCATCTTACTTCATACCTTGATACCACCATCATCAGACTCAAGCTGTCACTTATATTCTAACTTCATATTTCGTTTCTTGATACCGTTGGCAGTTGACTGATGCTGTCACTTTATTCTCATCTGTACCTTACTTAGTCATAGGGGTATGCCTGGACTATAAAAAATCTTGTACCTTGTTCCAAATGAACAGGTTTTTGCACCCCATCGTTTGTCTCACTAAGTGTCAGACTCTATCATTGAGTCTTCGTGACACTTTCCCTCATCGTTTGTCTTTTGTCTTCGTCGCTGTTCATTCTATCCGCCATATCCAGTACACTATCCGGTACCGGAAACTACGCATCCGCTTCACTTATGAGTCTGGAATCGACTGGACTTGTCCATTTGCGCTCAGGTCTTCTTGTAGCAACACCTTCTCACTCTACCAACCTTACCAAGGAACCCCTGGGATGAGTCTAACTCGCACCCACCACTTTTATCATCACCCAACTTTTAATTATTCTTATAACTGAAGCCCACCGCAAGGGGTTCCACTGGGTTGTCAAGAAGGTCACTTCGACCCACACCTCAGCGCCAAGAGCTTGAGGATCTTTTATCCGAATTCTGTCATCTTGATCTGTCCACTAACTCTGACCTTTTCATTCCGGTAACGCCGGAAAGATCTCGCCATTTTTATAGCCTACCTGCTTCTCCATCATCATCATCAGATTCTCTTTTTGTCCCGGGTGGTTTTACTCATTCTACCCCACACAAATATTGTTCTCCTAGTCTTAGTCTGCTCTCTCCTCTATCTCCAACCCATTCCCCAACAACATCACCGCTTCTCTTATTAGATGAGCCGGTTACAACAACTTCTCTTCCTTTTCTTGACGCAGTTACAAATCCCTTTTCACTACAGAATAATCCACCTGTAGTCCCTTCTCCTACCTCGTTCCTTTCCTCTCTTGATTTATCTTTGTTATATCTGGTCAATCCGGTCACTAACCCCTGACAGAATCCATCACCACTAATGGCTCAACCTCAGTTTCACATGCTGCTTCATGGCACCCCTAATGCCCCAAAATTCGATGGAAAGACTCTGTCTCATCTGCCTTGATACTTAGAGGATATTGACATGCTCGGAATCCAAGCTGCCCTTGACTTAGCCAGAAAGATCAAAGCTGCTCTCCGCTACACTGACCTGGATGAGGCAGAAGTATGGGAGACTCTCGACGAAGCTACTCAGCAACCTCCTGACTGGGATGTCTTCATCATGGCAGTCAAGGTCTTGTATCCGGGCTGTGAAGGTACTGGCCGTTATTGCCGGGCCGATCTATAGTACCTCGTTGAGGATTACCAGAAAAAGCAAATGCACTCTCAGGACGATCTTGGCGAGTATACTAGGAGATTCCAGAAGGTTGCCGCTCTGCTGATCGCCAACAACAAACTATCCGACTCTGAAAGAGACTTACTGTTCTTGGCCGGGTTCCCCTCTTACTTACAAGAGCACGTTCGCCATAGGCTAGCTATCATTAAACTGGATGTTCATTCTGACGATCCATATCCCATCTCTGATGTCTCAGACACTGTGAAGTTCTTGCTGACCGGATCAGCACTCCAGATTGCCTTATCCACCTTGGATATTCTTCCTTGTGCGCAGCCATCTCAGCCTACCTACCAACCTCATCACATTGTTTAGCCAACCACCCCCATCCCATCCTATAATCCTGCTCCTGTTAAAGTGGAATCTAATCTAGCAACTTGTCCTCTGGCGCTCTGTCATTTCTGTGCTGAAGCAGGACACTTCACTCATACTTGCCCTACCCTATTTGTCGCGAATATTTAAACTCTGGGAAGGTCATCTGGGGTAATGACAACCAGCTCTATCTACTGGATGGGTCGGAGATTCCTCGTGTTCCCAGTGGACAGTATCTTAAAGATGCTGTAGATCATGTCTCTGGCACTGCTCAGGCTCCTGTTGCGGCTGCATCCTCGTCATCTGGGTTTACTAGAGACGCTCCTCCTTATATGACGGCAAATATACTATCTGCCTCCTATCTGGATTCTCCTACTATCCTTGATATTGACACTTCCATTTTCACTACAACAGGGTTTGACGAGGCTTGGGCTACTTTCCAAGCTGACAAAAACTCTCATGATAAAGGGAAAAAGTAACTCTTTGCGACCCTAATACAGGGAAGCAGTATACCTTGCCTACCCAGGCTTGGTCAGAAGGGTGCCCTTGCTGTCGCAACCGGAAACAGTATAATAACCATCAATCCGTTCTTGAAATGGGTTTTTAGAAATCGATGATCCACCTTATGGTTGGGGAGATTCCGGTATAACATCTATTCAATCCAGTCTTAATCTGGTTCCCACTCTCTCTTCTTCTCTATATGTTTCCACTTCTCCATCTTCAAATTATGCTTATCTCTCTTCTACTCAATCTGTCCTTCAACCGGAAGCTCTTTCCACCCTTTCTTCTGTTTATTCTTATGATGAAACCTCACATGTCCTGGCTTACAAACCAGTGGCTAAGAAGGTTTGATCAGTGGTCGCACCCACTGATGCAGAGTTTCGTATTACACAGACTCTACCAGAAAATCCACTTGCCAGACTCAAACCACTTCCGGTTATTCCTTCAGACTTTGTTCCCGGTGTCAGGTTTACCCAAGAATGTGCTGACAATCTAGATCTCGATCCTGCTAAATGGCTCTGGCCAGAAGAAGTCAAACTAGTTCGTTGGATTCTCTGTGACCATGAGAAAGCCTTCGCTTGGATTCCTACTGAGTGAGGTAGACTCGATGAACGGTATTTTCCTCCAGTTAAAATCCCGACCGTACCCCATACTCCTTGGGCTCTACAAAACATTCCGGTTCCACCCACTATGTGGAATGGTGCTATTCAAATCATCAAGGACCGAATCGCATCCGGAGTCTATGAACCATCCACTGCTTCTTACTGGTCTTATTGGTTCTGTGTCTTTAAGCAGAATGGTAAATCTCTTCATCTCGTTCATGACCTACAGCCTCTTAATGGAGTTACTATTCACGACTCTTCCACCCCTCCATTCATGGAACACTTTGCTGAATCCTTTTCCAGATACGCAGTGTATGGGATGATGGATTTGTTCACCAGATATGATCAGCGTCCGCTCCATCCGGAGTCTCGTGATCTTACCACATTCAATAGCCCTATGGGTCCTCATCGTCTCACTACTGTTCCTATGGGTTATACTAATGCTGTACAGATCTACCATGTGGATATGTCCTTCATCCTTCAAGACAAGATCCCTCGCCATACCTATCCATTCATTGACGACCTACCAGTTAAATCTGTTACTACTCGGTACCAGAGACCGGATGGTTCATATGAGACCATTCCGGGAAATCCACACATCCGTCACTTCATCTGGGAACATCTAGAGATCGTTCATCACATTATCCAGTGCCTTGAAAACGTTGGAGTGACCATCTCTGCCAAGAAGTTTGTTCTAGCTGCACCAGATGTCACTGTGGTTGGACACAAGTGTATGGCGGATGGCCGGATCCCCCACAAAAACAAAGTACAGAAAATCCACGACTGGCCAGAGTATGAAACCCTCACTCATGTGCGCAGATTTCTAGGTGTGTGCGGTGTACTCTGTATTTTTATTAAAGATTTTGCTTCTATTGCTCGTCCCCTCGTACATCTCACTCAAAAGGGTGTCCCCTTCGAATGGGGTGAGGAACAAAAATATTCTATGCAGCGTCTAAAGGATGCTATCTGTACCTCTCCCGCCCTCCAGCACTTGGATTACGAATCCGGTTGTGAGGTGATCCTAGCTGTTGACACATCCATAGTTGCAGTTGGATTCATCCTTTTCCAAGAAGGTGATGATGGGAAGTGGTATCCAAATCGCTTTGGCTCACTCAGCCTTACCGAGGTTGAAAGCCATTATTCCCAAGCCAAACTAGAGCTTTATGGACTTTTTCGTGCTCTTTGTGCAGTCTGGATATTCATCTTTGGTGTCACTAACTTCACAGTGGAAATGGATGCAAAGTTTGTGAAGGGTATGATAAACAACCCAGATCTACAACCCAATGTGACCATCAATAGATGGATTGCTGGCATCCTGCTCTTTCATTTTCATCTCATTCATGTTCCTGCTACCCAGCATACTGGAGCGGATGGCCTTTCCCAGCATCCAGTCTCAGGTGACGACCCTCTGGAGGAGGATGACTTCAAGGGTTGGCTAGATAACACCTATTCCTTCTCAATTTCACTTCTTAATGAACGTAGTCCTGCCTTTCCAGGCATCGCTCACTTCTCTAGATATTCTGCTGGGTCTACTTGCCGCATGCATGGATTGTCTATCCTGCTTAACACAGCACCAGTACTGGACTCTCCAACCCCGGTTATCCCGAGATCTTCGAAAGCTCTAATTAAAGAGTCCCGGATTGCTTATATCCGGTTATTTCTCAAGACTCACATTCGACTTCCTGATATCGCCGACTCCGACTACCAATCTTTCATCAATTCTGTCACTTGTTTCTTCTTACTGGGGGATGCTCTGTACCATCGAGAACCCCATGGCCATCATCAGTTGGTTGTTCCGGTAGAACGCTGTTATGGACTCATTCAGGAGGTTCATGATAACCTTGGGCACAAAGGTATCTTTTCTGTCTGGACTCGGTTGCTCCTCTGCTTCTGGTGGCCCATGTTAATTGACGATGTCAAATGGTACATCAAGACTTGTTATGAATGTCAAATCCGGCAAACTCAAAAAATTCACATTCTGCCCACTGTTCCAGTTGTGGGTGGACTCTTTCAAAAAGTCCACATCGATACTATGGTTATGCCCAAATCCAGCAGCTACCGGTATATTGTTCAGGCTTGCTGCGCTCTGACAGCTTATCCGGAATGGAGAATGCTGTGCTCCAAGAATGCAGCTGCTATCACATCTTTCATCTTCGAAGACATCCTTTGTTGTTGGGGTGTCATATCTGAATTGGTTACTGACAATGGCTCACCTTTCATTCAAGCACTAAACACTCTATCCGATTGGTATGGTATCCAGCATATCCAGATATCCCCCTATAACTCTCAGGCGAACGGTGTGGTTGAACGGCACCATTTCGAGGTCTGGGAGGCCATCATTAAAAGTTCCCTGGGAGGGGAGATTCACTGGCCATTGACAGCTCACTCCATTTTTTAGGTAGAGTGTGTTACTATTCTGAAGTCAACTGAACTTTCTCCATACTTCATGGTGCACGGAGTCGAGCCCCTTTTTCCTTTTGATCTGGCGAAGGCCACATTTCTTGTTCCGGCTCCTGATTCTGACGAAGTTTCTAGTTCTGACCTGATTGCTTGGAGAGCCTCACAGCTCCAAAAGTGTCAGGAAGATATCGAGTCTATGCGCAGAAAAGTCTTTGCACTACGGTTCGTGTCCTTGAAGCAATTCAAGGTGCACTTCAACAACCAAATCCGAGACTATGAGTTCCATCCTGGCGATCTCATCTTGGTCCAGAATATCCGGATAGAGAAAGAGTTAAACCGGAAGACAAAACCACACTACTTGGGTCCAATGGTGGTTCTTTGAAGGACTACTGGAGGATCTTACTTGCTGGCAGAGTTGGATGGCACCATCTCTAGGTTGAGGTATGTGGCATTTCGGTTGCTACCTTACTTTACAAGGACGAAGATTGCGATTCTGATATCCGGTCTCACCAGATTAAGTGATATGGAGTTGGATGACTTCGAGGCAGAAGATGATGTCGAGTATAATGAGGAAGATGAGGAAGCAGTCTCTCGAGACTAGCATTCCTCCACATAAAACAACAATACCCAATTTCTTTTGCTATGTATCTGCTTCCATCCTGGGTTTCATTCGGTGACTTCCGCTTTATCCCAGGTTTCGTCCGGTGTCTCTCCCAAAAACAAAACAAAATGCTAAAGAAACATAACAGACACTCATATGATAGTATCTCTTATCTCTTATCATCAAAAGACTAAAACTATAAAATGATGAAAACAAACAGAATACAGGAATCACTTTCACTTCGTTGAAGAGCTCTTACTTCATTCGCTTGCACAGACGCAGAACGCACACTTTGTTTTTGGCCTAGCTTCAATCCGGTGTTGACCAGAACCAGACTCTTACAACCCGGTAGGAGAAGATGTTGAAAGATGCACGAAGAACAAAAATCAAGTGGAAACTTGTTATCCGGTGTCATGTCCCCAGCCTTTCTTCTTAATCTGTTTCATTTTGGTTATTTTCTTTCTCTTACTTAGGATCCGGGCAGACTCGGACAACGGACACGGACACGGACACATGACATTTGATATAAATCATGATACAAGTACACTACAGGAGACGACACGATGGTGTGATGACTTTTACCTACGGCCCACCTTTGTTGATCCTCTGTTCCCAGGTGCAGCGGATACTTGCCAATTCCGCAAGCACATTCCCCATCTTCATCCCTGTGGTCGCCAACTGCACCTTGGCCTTCTTGAAGTCTGCCTGCCACTGGAGTATTTCTGCCTCCAGTTGGGTGATGGCCAGCAGGCCGGCTTCGTATGGCATTGCGTGTCCATACATCTGGACCATCGCATGTTGAATCGGCTGTTTCTTCTTGGGTGGTGCCTTCTTCACAGGTGCATCATCAGAGTCTTCAACGACGATGGCTTCGTCGTTGTCTTCTGGTGTGGGCGTCGCTAGTCGCCTCAGTTTCGATGGGTGCACTGTCAACTCGTTAGTGCTGCCAATAACTCGATACCTGGTCCACTTACCCAGTGCTTTCCCCTTGCCCTTCACCTCTTTCTGGTTCGTGCAGTTGCACCCCTGCAACTTGTCGCACTTCTCCTTGAGGCACGTGCACCGTAGATAGGTGTGGTTGGGAGGGCCTTCGCATATCGCAACTGCCTTGGTGCACTTGACGCATGGGTTGACATGCTGGATGGTCCCTGAGTATTCAGTCGGCTTCATCCTTGCTGGACCTTTGTCTTCCTCATCCTCGTTGTCATGGCCCTTGTCATCGTCCTCTACGACAGGGTGAGTTCGCTGTTTAACCCAGTTAGTGCTCAACCAGAATCGGTACCAGTGACCATGTACCTTGGCATGAACTGGGCGTGATGGCCCAGCCTCAGGGATCTCATTCGTCGTCGTAGCTGCTGTTGGACGCCTAACAATGATAACCGCTCACTGCATCATCCCCTTGCTCGCTTCCGGTGTCTTTTTGACAGCCGGGTCCGTTTGCACCTTCACGCATTCCTGCTCTTCCCATCGTCGATGTGCCTCGTCTTCCTCAGCCCATTGGCGGCACGCTTTGATCTCCTCGCGCCATTTGTCAGACATCTTCCGGACCACTTCCATGCCGGTGACGACACACCCTTCTATGCGAGCCTCTGCGCCATGCTTGTGTGCCTGGCGCAGGCAATCCTGTAAATCCTTCTGAGAAGTTGGTTAATATCACTAAATGCGAGTGAGAAGTTCTGTCACGTACCAAAACGCCGTCCCACCTCATTAATCACATCTCTTGCTCCTCATGGAGCATCTCCTTGTCATCCAGGATTGCGAGGGCCTCGGTGTAGACCCGTTCGCCAGCCATCTTGAGTGTGCGCATGGCTTGGACGCGTGCTGAGTTTGGATCCTCTTGGGAGTTGAGGGCGAGGATGTCATCGATGGTTGAGTTGGCGGACATGGTGGTGAGAAGAGAAGAAGGGTGAGAAGAGAAGAAGGGTGAGAAGAGAAGAAGGGTGAGAAGAGAAGAAGGGTGAGAAGAGAAGAAGGGTGAGAGAGAGATGTGAGAGGGATGTGATGCGACGCGTTGAGGTGAAACTCTGCCAGCATTGTCGTGTTTCAAGGTCCGCCCTCAATATCCAGTCACGTGACTGACTGGGGACAGTCAGATTCTAAGTCCTCTGCAGATGTAGGAGCTCAGTGCTCCTTACGTTCGTAGGGGCTTGTCCCCTGTCTTTCTAGGTTCCCATAGTGTTCAAGAGTGTCCTTCAAAACATCCCTTAGTATCCCGCATCTATCTGCTCACAATCAAGTACATATTTGTTTATTCCGGTACTGGACTAACACCGGACCACGTATCCAGTATACTATCCAGTCATTCATTCGGTCACTCGTTCTGCTTTCTACGTTTTATTTTTATTTTGTTTCTCTCTTACTCATATAGACTTATCGACCACCATATGGACTAATCAGTCTTCGTATGCCCACATGGTCTGTGAGCTCCTCGTATGTTTATTCTCTCTATTAAGTTCAGGTCATATCTCATCTCACTTCATACCTTGATACCACCATCACCAGACTCATGCTGTCACTTTATTCTCATCTGTACCTTACTTAGTCGCAGGGGTATGCCTGGACTATAAAAAATCTTGTACCTTGTTCCAAATGGACAGGTTTTTGCACCCCATCATTCGTCTCACTAAGTGTCAGACTCTATCATTGAGTCTTCATGACACTTTCCCTCATCGTTTGTCTTTTGTCTTCATCGCTGTTCGTTCTATCCGCCATATCCGGTACACTATCCGGTACCAGAAACTATGCATCCGCTTCACTTACAAGTCCGGAATCAACTAGACTTGTCCATTTGCGCTCAGGTCTTCTTGTAGCAACACCTTCTCACTCTACCAACCTTACCAAGGAACCCCTGGGATGAGTCTAACTCGCACCCACCACTTTTATCATCATTCAACTTTTAATTATTCTTATAGCGAGGGAAAGAAGATGGGGGGGTGAAGGTTTTTGTATTCCTTT
Source organism: Phylloporus cf. nigrescens (assembly GCA_038094575.1). Taxonomy (NCBI): domain Eukaryota; kingdom Fungi; phylum Basidiomycota; class Agaricomycetes; order Boletales; family Boletaceae; genus Phylloporus; species Phylloporus cf. nigrescens. The sequence goes on along the minus strand of JBBPTW010000174.1, from coordinate 12,927 downwards.
AGGGCAGAGTTCACATGTTTCAAATTCCATTCTGGGATCCAGGAGTCTTCTTCAGCTGAATATCCTTTTCATTGAATCAGGAACATGTGGAAAGATGAGATCCCACTGTCCTTTGTTTAGGAAATACCCAGTGAACTGCTAGACTTCTCTGTAGGTATATCCTCCAGGGCCAATATGACTATAAGCTAGGGATGGGACAACTCTATCTCCCAGATCAAACAGAAGGGTGTTCAAGAGACTATCTCCTCCTGAGTAAGTGAGAAACTTAGTCAATCAGATGCCTGGTTGTTCTTCAATCTCTGAATAAGAGTATTCAAGATGATCAGTTGGCTTTTACTAGCAGAAAGGATGGCTATGTAGCTAGCTAGATTACTTGTATCAAGTAATGAGGTGAGGTGTAGTCTATGTAGACTAGTAGTGGGCTATGGAAATAGCAAGGTAGGTGGTGGTAAGCTCTAAGGAAGCTTGAGAAGGGGTTTTGCCTAGACAGGAAGTCTATGGGGCAAATGGGTATGGGAAAGGTTGGGTTGGAAAGGTAGACTCTCTAGCTGAGTAGTCTTGGAGAGGGGATAATCTGGGGGATCAAAGGGGAAGAGTTCCAGAAGGATGTTTCTTGAATCCTTAATTGGCTGGAATCTTGTAGAATCAAATGGGGTTCACTTGGGGCTCTGTGGGGCCTATTAAGGGCTCTCTGTCCCCTGCTGTATTCATGGGCTTATATACTACAGTACAGGGGGCTATGCTACAGTTTACCATTCCCTTGGGACTCTCCATTTAGAATCCCTCCTAGTCAGATTGACTAGGTCTGACATCTTATGACTAGTTTCCTTAGTGATAGGCTGTACTACATGAATAACTCTTTGTAACTCTTGCAGGCTATGCAAAGAAGTCATTGGGGCTATGCTTCTTGAATTAGAAACAGTAGCATTGCCATTCACTAGTCCCTGAAAGGGATGCAAGTGATGTAGAGCAAAAAGGCTATGTTTGCCCAAATTGGCCTACAGTGCCTTCCCAGAGGGCTGTGCATGAGTAAGCAAGTCGCATGGTAGAAGGTCTTGGTCATGTGATGCCTCTGTAGGAGTTGAATAGCTGTGCATTTACAATGTTCTAAAATATAAGGTAAAAGTTACCAAAGGCTATTAACCTTGGTAGTTAGAAGGTAGCAGAAAGATGAACCTGTATCTCAAGAAGTTGGAAGGTAGGATCTTTGAAAGATTAATGGTAGTTAGTCCATAGTATAAGCTTTCTTGAGAGTAGAGGTAGTAACTGGCTAGGTAGATAGAAGTTGTGAACTGAGAATAGGAAGTGAAAGGGATAGAATAGGCATGGTTGGTGAAATGTCTGGCCTGACTTAGCATGATTTCATTTTCGTGCAGGTCACTGCAGTGGCATAGGATCTTTTCAATTTCATATTCTTTTTCTCCCTCAATAAGGTCAGGCAGTGGGGAAGGGAAGTTTGGGCCATGTACATATGTTGTTTTCATAATAGGGCAATAACAAGGAAGTGTGGAACATGGGGTGAATCTTCCAGGTTTTGGAGAGGCACAGTTGGTAGGTAATTGGGGATAAGACCCTGGTGATGAGGAAGGGTCCTTCTTGTTTTAGGACAAACTTTGGGTTGGGAATAGATCAGTGGAGATTGTGGGCTTTGAGCCATACTTTATCTCCTTTGGCAAAGGGGGTGAAGCCTCATTTGTTGCAGGAGGACATGACTTGGTGAGCAAGTTCATGGGCAGCTAGGGCTTCACCTCATGTGGCAGAGAGTTCCTTGAGACAGATTTTGACAGCTGAAAGGGAGGTTTTGGCTAAGACAGAGGGAAGGGCATGAGGTTCATAGCCCATCATGAGATAGAAGGATGATTTGTTGGTGATGGAGTGAGGGCGGTGATTGTGGGTAAATTCAGCATGGCAGATCTTATCAGCTCAAGATCCAGGGTTGTTTCCACAGAAGATGCAGAGGTAGGTCTCAACTTCTTGGTTGATATGTTCCATTTCTCCATCAGTTTGAGGGTGATAGGCTATGGAGAGGGAGAGGTTGTAGTTTAGGAGGTGTCTGAGTTCTCTGGCAAAGGTAGAGGCAAATTGTGAGCCTTGATCCAAGATGATTTTGTTGTAGAGACTGAAGCGAAGGTAGACTTTATGGAAGAAAAGAGAGGCTATCCCTTTGGCAGTTACAGTTTTCTTGGTAGGGCAAAGAATTACCCCCCTAGTAAGTCTGTGGTCCACCATGACTAATAAGGAATTGAAGCCAGAGAAGATAGGGAGGTTGGTAATGAGGTCATAGGAGACTTGCTGGAAGGGGTGGGTGCAGGAGGAGGCAATGGGTGTAAGAGGAGGGATAGTGGGGTGGGTATTTACTTTGTTTTATTGGCAAGTAGCACAGCCCTCAATGTATTTTTAGACATACTGGGGGAGTCCAGGCCACCAGAATTCAGCTGAGACAAGTTGGTAAGTTTTGAAAAAGCTGGGATGTCCAGCAGTTTCATGATCATGACAATGCTGGAGGACTGAGCAGTGAAGAGGTTTGTTTGGTGGGACATAGGCACATTCTTTGTAAGTGAGAATGCCATCAGAGTATTGCCAATCACTGAGGTGGAAGTGAAGAGAGAGGGGCATGTCCTCATTGAGTCCTTGAAGGGTATGGAGGATGAGGGAATCATTCCCGGAGGAGGATGCAATGTGGTTGGAGAGGGCTGCATCAATAATCCAAATGAAGAGGAAGGGGGAAAGTAGGACGGTTCCTTTGTTGTCAGTTTTATTTTTGGATAGGAAGTCAGGGCAATGGGAAGATCAAAGTCAGCAAGGTCAAGGAGCCATTGGGCTTGATGGTGGTTCAGATGTTGGGCTTGGTGGAAGTAGGTCAGGTTCTTGTGGTCAGTGAAGATCTGAACTGGGAAGGAGGAGCCATGGAGGTAATATCTCCAGGCTTTGAGGGTGCAATGAATGGCAAGGAGTTCCCTGTCATAGATGTCATAGTTTCATTCCACAGGTGAGAATGACTGGGAGAGGTAGGAGCAGGGGTGCCAATCACCATTGGTGTCAGTTTGAAAAAGGATCTTCCCAGAAGTAAACTTGGAGACATCAGTTGTGAGAGTGAAGGGCTTGGCAAGGTCTGGAAGGTGGAGGACTGGTTTTTTGTGGAAGAGACATTTGAGAGTTTCAAAGGACTGCTGGCAAGCATTGGTTCAGTTTCAAGCAAGGTTTTTCTTGGTGAGGTTGATGAGGGGGCAGGTGATGGTGAAGTAATCAGGGATGAATCATTGGTAGAAGTTGGCAAAGCTGAGAAAGGAATGAATGTTCTTAACCTTTGCAGGGGTGGGCCATTTGGCAATCCCATCAAGCTTGATAGGGTCCATGGTGAGTTGGCCAGGCTTAACAATCATTCCAAGGTATTTGACTTTGGGGGAGGTGAAGGTACATTTCCCCAGCTTTAGGTGGAGGTCAAGTTCCTGGAGGTGGGCAAGGACACATTTGGTCCATTTGGTATGGGTGGTTTCATCTTGGAAAAAGATAAGAAGGTCGTCCATATAGATAACAAGCCATCCTTCAGTGATCATATCTCTGAAGGAGTTATTCATGAATTATTGGAATGTGGCAGGGGAGTTGGTCAGGCCAAAGAACATGATAAGAGGTTCAAAGAGGCCTTTGTGGATAACAAAGGCTACCTTCCATTGGTGTCCATCTTTGATGTGGACATTGTTGTTCCACCAGATGTCAAACTTGGTAAAGAGTTTGGTGCCATTGAGTTTATTGATAAGATCAGAGATAAGGGGAAGAGGGTGGGCATCTTAGGTAGTGTGTTTGTTGAGGTACCTATAGCCTTGGCAAGGTCAAAGCTTGCCATCCTTCTTCTTGACAAAGAAGAAGGGTGATGCCTGGAGGGAGTTTGAGGGGCAAATCTTCCCAGCTTTGAGGTTTTCATCAAGGAAGTCCTTGATAGCCTTGTGTTCTTTAGGGGAGAGGGGGTAGAGTTTGCCTACAGTGAGGTGCAAAAGTGTTCCAATAACTAATGTCAACATAGTGCATGCAGTGCACCACAACACCCCATGGGAATTATGCTTAGCTATAGTGAGACAAATACATGTACACACTCTTGGCTACCTACCAGACCTTGGTTCATGTGAGTTCACCAACAAATAGCTGAGATATAGCCATTTCAAATCAGTAACTACATTGGAACAGTTTTGTACCTTTAGTTATGAATGGAGTATTTGATATATATTAGTACTTGGTATAGCCTCCTTTGGCTTTCAGCACTGCTTCAACCCTCCTAGGCATACTCTCAATCAATCCCTGACACACCACAGCTGGTATCTTCTCCCACTCCTCTTGAATTTTCCTCCACAACTCCTCTATTCCTTTAGGGGGGTACTTATGCTCTGCAAGCCTCCTTTTTAAATGACCCCAAAGGTGTTCTATGGGGTTTAGGTCAGGAGACTGTGCAGGCCACTCCATTACCCTAAATTCCTGCTCATCTAGCCACTCCTTGACCTTCTTGCACTTGTGCTTGGGATCATTATCCTGCTGAAAAATAACATCAGGAGGATTAAGACCATAAAACTCCATGGAATTTATGAGTTCATCCTTCAAAATTTGAAGGTAAAGGTCACCATCCATCCTGCCATCAATCTTAGTAGCATATCCAATCCCATCCCAGCCCATATAGCCCTATAACATCAAGGAACCTCCTCCAAACTTGATGGTTTCTTGGACTAACCTATCATTAAGCCCCTCCCCTGGCTTTTTCCATGCCCATTTGCACCCATCTGACCCAAGGCGATTAATTTTGGTCTCATCAGACCAAATTACCTGCTTCCAGTTCTCTACAGTCCAATCCCTATGGGCATAGGCAAAGTCTAACTGAGCCTTGTGATGTTTAACAGAAAGTAGAGGGCATTTGCACTTGACTACAGCTTTCATACCAGCCTTTTTCAAGTGACAGTGTATAGTAGAAGGGTGGAGAGACTGGTTGGTGAGATTGGAGAGGCTCTTGGTCACCTGGACTGCATTTTCTGCCTTATTACTAGAGATAAGACGAATAGCATGCCAGATATTGGTAGAGGAAAGCTTGGTTGGATGACCTCCAATAGACTTTTGGAGGTTAGAACACTCCATGAAACGTAGTCTAGAGATGGTAGCAATGCCAACACCTGTGCTGGAGGCAATGGAGCGAATGGAATGTATGAGCTATATATGGGCGCGTGACGGACGGCTATCGAGAGACAGCGGGCTCAGTCGTCGTGCACAAGAGACAATGGACTGATGTTATTTACCTATCAAGAGACAGCGGGCTACATACAGTATCAGCTTGAGTAGGTATGAAAAGCAATCTAAAGTGGCTCACCTCAGTCGTCGTGTGTGAGAGACAACGGACTGAGGTGGTCGCTAGTACATGCCTTGAACTAAATACTTGTCCAGGCAAAGTATCGAGACAAAGTGTAAGACATATAAGGGCGTGCTCGGGCCATGGTCATTGCACGAGCATGGGGCGAACAAGAGCAGGGTGGTCGTAGCACGACCTACAATAATAAGTACAACTTGGAAAGGATAAACATATGTGGGAAACAATACGTGGCAGCACACGTCGGTTTCAACACGGTCTGATGACGCTCAGGGTTGCGCCCGAGCTTGCTCCAATTCCAACACTCCCCCTCAAGCTGTGCGCAGCCCGAGTTCAGTGGCAAAATGCTTGACCTTGGGGGATGGAAGGGCTTTTGTAAGCATGTCGGCGACCATTTTGTCTATGGGGCAAAAGATCAGATGAAGTTTCCCTTCGTCTATGATCCAGTGAATGAAGTGGAAGCGGATGTTGATATGTTTGGTACGTGTATGATACTGATGATCTTTTGCAAGTGTGATAGTGGATTGATTGTTGGAGAAGAGTGTGGTTGTATCATTGAGTGGTGCGAAAAGATCAGCGATGAGTGTGCACAGCCACAGCGCTTCTTTTGTGGCGTGTGTCGCAGCGACGTACTTGCTCTCCATTGTCGAGAGCGACACGATTTCTTGCTTCTTTGAACTCCATGAGATGGCTCCTCCATCAATAAGGAAGGCATAGCCTGAGATGGCTTTGCGATCCTCAGCCATACTACCATCAGCATCCGTATATCTGAGCAACTGCTTCTTCTCGCCACCATAAGTCAACTGCAGGTCCTTCATTCCACTAAAATACCTGTAAACACGACGAACAGCATCCCAATGGGGCATGTCAGGGTTGCAAGAGAAGTGGGAGACAGTAGCGACAGCGTACGAGATATCAGGTCGTGTACCAAGTGTGGCATACATCAAGGAGCTGACAGCTTCGCGATATGGGATGTGCTGCATAGCGGCGTATTCGGCACTGGTCAAGGGCGACTGGCTGGTGGTCAGTTTTACTTGTGGCTCTATAGGTGTGGACACAGGTTTAAGTTGGTCAAAACCGAAGCGACAAACGATCAAGTCAATGTAGGAACGTTGTGTGAGGGAAATGGTTCGTTCTGTGCAGTTCCGGGTTACTTCGATGCTGAGGAGCCAGTGTAGTTTGCCTAGGTCCGTGACTTCAACATGCTTGTGAAGTTGTGATTTGAGATCCACTACGAGATCTGGTGAGCTGGTCGCAATGGTGCAGTCGTCAACATGGACAACAATGATTTCGAGCAATGTGCCCAAGCGCTTGACAAAAATGGCCTGGTCAACTTGACATTGTCGAAAACCAAGCTTGTCGACGAGGATTTCGACAAGTTTCTGATACCAGCGGCGGCCACTTTGCTTGAGATCATATAGGGTCTTGCGCAGTCGACAGACACGACATGGGTGGGTCAGGTCAGCGTAACCAGGTGGCTGGTGCATGTAGATGTGTTCACCATCTGTGAGTTCTCCATTAAGATACGCGCCTTTGATGTCAACCTGGTGCAGCTCCATGTCCTGTTATGCAGCCAACACAAGGACAGTTCGAATCAAGGCGAGCTTGGTGACAGGGGTGTATGTGTTGAAATAATCGACGTCCAGAACCTGCGAGAAACCCTGCACGACCAATTGTGCCTTGTACCTGACGACATTTCCAGCAGCATCCTTCTTCATGCAAAAAACCCATTTTGAGCCTACGAGGTTGGTGCCAGGTGGTAAGTCAATGAGCTCCCAGGTACTGGCTTTGTGCAGCGTGTTGAGTTCTTCTCGAATGCCTTGCTCCCACTGGGGCCATTCTGGGCAACGTTTTGCATCTGCAGTTGATGTAGGTTCGAGTGCTTCAGCTTCAGCCATGAAGTCATTCAGGGCCAGTGCGAGCTCGATCTTGTCGTAGTCGTCTAGGACAGCAAGTATTTGGTCAGACTGACCCTCCCCCTCAAGCACAGATGGTCCTGGGTCAGGCTCGGGAACTTCTGGAATGGGGTCAGGGAGCTGTACTCCTTATGGTGGAATGGGATCAGTGGCCTTTCCGTTGATGATGTCAAGGACACGCTGAGAGGGTCGGTGAAGGCATTTCGGGCATGGTTCATTGATGGGGTCATTGGTAGGTGGTAAAGAGCTGATAGGTGGTGCAGGAGATGGCTCGGACTTGGGCAGTACAGTCATAGTAGTCATAGGAGGAATGTGGTCAGCATTAATTTTATTTGGGAGTGGGACATACACCTGTGTGACGTTGCCCAGTGGACTGTCTTCTTTCTCCCCCTCAACATGATGCAGGGAAGGGTCCCAGTAGACATTCCATTCAACCGTGACCGAGCATTTGGACGGCCAGTAGACATGGACAGCATACTCCATTTGGTCATCAATTCCCACCCACAGTCCTTTTTCCACATGGCCACCTAGCTTTGTCCCTTTCTCCGTTTGTATGAAGACTTCAGAACCCCACTCGTGCAATTGACTCAAATCGGGGACCTTGCCGAAAGCGACCTCATACGGGGTGAGGCCATCAAGAGATTTGGTGGGTGTTCGATTCTTCAGCCAGACAGCGTGACAAGCTGCCTCACCCCACAGGAATTTCAGCAAGCCACTAGTGTGGAGCATGGCACGAACTCATTCGAGGATTGTCCAGTTGAGTCGCTCAGCCACACTGTTGTGCTGAGGGGTATTGTGAGCAGTGAAATGCTGCACAGTACCTTGGTGCTGCAGATAGAGGATGAAATCCTTGCCCTGATACTCTCCTCCGCGATCTGAGTGGAGGAGTCTTACTTTTGCTGCAAGCTGGCAATCGAGCCAACTTTCAAAAGCTTTGTATGCGGTAAATGTTTCGCTTTTCTGGTGGAGTGCATACATATAGGTAAGCCAAGTGTGGTCGTCCGTGAACATGACATAGTAGTGTTTTCCACCTAGCGTTGTAACAGGAGCAGGTCCCCAGACATCAGACCAAACAATGTCGCTGGTTGTCTTGGCATGCTCGCCTTGGCATTCTTTCGCGACTGGCTTTCATGTTGCCTTGGCGTAAACACACGACTCGCAGAAGGTACCACCATCCTTTGAATCGTCAAACTTTAAACTGCTAACCAAACCTTGTTTGGCAAGGCGATAAGCTGCGGATGGTGCGATGTGTCCAAAAAGCCAATGAAGCTCCATTACGGTGAGCTTCTCAGTGGCAGCACTGGCCATTTCGTGGTCATGGATGACGCGATATAGTCCTTTTGAGGTACACAGGATCCTTCCGATCATTTCTCCATCTGATCCCTGGATGGTGCAGTATCCATCTGTGAATGTCGTCGAGAAGCTGAGCTCATTGAGACAACCAATAGAGACCAGGGTATAGCCTACTTCAGGCGAGTAAAGGACTTCGGTAAGTCAGAGGCGAGACACTTCGTGTCCATTCGGGATTTCTATGATCATGTTGCCGACTCCAGTTGCACTGAAGGTCTGGCAATTCACAGCAGTGAATGGCTTCAAGGGAATGTCTGTGAGACCCTCAAAGCAGTCGTGATATGGGGAGATATGACGTGTCATTCTGGAGTCATAAAGCTCTATGTGGCGTGATTCAGTGTGCAGCAGCCCATCAGTAATTTTTAGGGCCATATCTTCGTCATCTGAGTTAGGGTCCGCTGTGTCATCATATCCATCACTGATTTCTTCATCGGTTTCAGCAGGGAGCAGTCCAGGGATCGATTCGTCATCACTGGATTTGTCAAAGACTCCAAACACTCCGTCTTCATCATCTGAATCAACAGTGGCAATGTGTGCACTGCTTTCAGCATCCTGAGGTCTGGTCTTCTTCTGCTCTTTATCAGCATCCTTCGTCTGATTTCGCAAATAGTGATGGGGGGATTTGTGCTGATCAGAACCACAAACCCAGCAAAGACCAGAGCTCCCCCTTCTACCATTTCCGGGTCAAGAGGATCCTCAGTAACCCCTTCCACAGCCACGGCCCCAAGAAGTATTAGTGGGGGTGGTGGCCATAGCCTCGTCCTTCAAGTTGTCATGATCCTTCGAGTTCCCATTGTGGCAGGAGGTGCTGCAGGCTTTTTGATGCTCGGCCTCCTCGATGATGATCAAGATCAAGGTATCCAGCATGATGGTTTTCGCAGTGCTGTAGAGACGGGCAGCAGCAAGTTGACTCAAAGCAAAATTTGCGAGGGAGTTGGGAAGGGAACGAATGATTGTTGAGCAGTAATCAGTTTCATCAATGGCAACACCGACAGCTGCTAATTCTTCTTGCTTCGTTTGAAGACTGTCGAGGAAGTGGCAGACTTCCTGGTTCTTCAGAAGATGGGACTTGAGGAACTGGGTGTGCAAGTCTGTTTGCGCGTATGCACCCTTCTCGGTATATTCTGTAACGATCACATTCCACATATCGGCAACAGACCCAAGGCTTTTGATGCGCAGAGTGGTCAAGTCAGGGATACATTGGGTGAGGAGATGCTTCACGAGGCTCTCATCTTTGACCCATTTGTTCATAGCAGTGGTTTCCTCGTCAGTCGGGGCTGAGGAGACAGGAGGACAGGTTGAAGTACCATTGAAGTGACCCCAGAGCTCCTTGGCCTCAACGGCGACCTGGAAACAGAATGAAAAGATCGCCCAGTTCGTACCCTTGACATCGAGCTTGGGCATGTTGCTGGGGAGTGTATCGGTTGTGACAGGGATGGTGGTGGACATGGCGATGAACGAATGCAGAGGTTCAGCACGGGCTCAATAACCTATGAGCTATACACAGGCGCGCAACAGCTATCGAGAGACAGCGGGCTCAGTCATCGTGTGCGAGAGACAACGGACTGATGTTATTTACCTATTGAGAGACAGCGGGCTATGTATAGTATCAGCTCGAGTAGGTACGAAAAGTAATCTAAAGTGGCTCACCTTAGTCGTTGTGCACGAGAGACAACGGACTGAGATAGTCGCCAGTACATGCCTTGAACTAAATACTCATCCAGGAAAGTATCGAGACAAAGTGTAAGACATACAAGGGCGTGCTCAGGCCATGGTCATTGCACAAGCATGGGGCGAACAAGAGCAGGGTGGTCATAGCACGACCTACAACAATAAGTACAACTTAGAAAGAATAAACATACATGGGAAACAATATATGGCAGCACGCATCGGTTTCGATGTGGTCCAATGATGCTCAGGGTTGCACCCGAGCTTGCTCCAATTCCAACAGAATGACCATCATCAAAATAAGAGAGGATAAGGTTCTTTTGAGTAGTAGTGAGAGATCACATGATGGTGGTGGTTGAAAGTCAAGAAGCATGAGAACATTTTCAGACTCAGACATTGTGATAATATGTATTCTGTTGTTTGTAGTACAAAATACAAGCAAATATCCCATTATTTCATTGTCAATGCAAAAAGATACAAAACTATTCCAATATAGTTACTGATTTGAAATGGCTATATCTCAGCTATTTGTAGGTGAAATCACATGAACCAAGGACCGGTAGGTAGCCAAGAGTGTGTACATGTATTTGTCTCACTATAGCTAAGCATAATTCCCACGGAGTGTCATGGTGCACTGCATGCACTATATTAACATTAGTTATTGGAATGCTTTTGCACCTTACTGTAGCACCAGGGGTGGCTTTCAATGTTGCCCCAGAATTTTACATGCATGTTAATATGTTCATCAGTTTAGCCACAGTCCTTCATGGCACCGATTATATGAAGGGTGGCCTGACTGAACTGCTCAAAGAAGATATCATTGTCCTGGATGACAGGTACTTTGTCCTGGGTAAAGGCAGCCAGGATGAAGAAGTGGGAACCATCCAGAGAAGGGACAATGGAGAGGGAATTGTCATCCACAGTAAAGGAGAGAAACAATCTGGCATGATCTAGACCTGTGTTAGAGAAATATCACAATTCACAAAACTGGTGATTTTTTATTTTCCTGATGGCAACTAGGAAAGGAAGAATGAAGGGCTGAGAGAAGACTGGCCTATCTGGGATGGGGGCAAACTTAGCTTTGTTCTTCTTCTGTTCCTCCTTGGTGGCTAGTGCTTCTTCCTCTTCCTGCTGTTCTTTGTCAAGGTTGGCCTGTTGTTTGGCAGCAGCTTCAGCATCTGCAATGTCTTGCTGGCACTGTTGCCAGCAGGCTTTTGCCTTGTCATTCTTGATGGTCCACAGGGTGCAGAGTGCATCTGTTGCTTGCACCTCTATGAGGCCCAGGTTTTGGAATGTTTGTTGCTCCTGGTTGAACTCCAGGAGGGCAAAATCAGGGACAATGGCCAGGTTGGGATCTTTCATGTTGACAACTCAGAAGGGAGTGAGGAAAATGAGGGGAAGGACAATGCTGGGAAGTGACTGGAAAGGGAAAAAACCATGAAAAACAAGCAAGACAGCTCCTGAGAGGACTCACTGAAGGGAGCAATGCAGCAAGGGTGTGGGAAGAGAGAAGGCTGACCCACCTCACTGACTCATACATGGACTATGTTCTGGGAAGGTCACATGACCAGCCCAGAGTGCCATATGTCTATCACATTTCTGGTGGGAAACTGCTCATCATTAATCCCACCAGGCCCTGTTGTTACAGTTTATGCCATAGCCTATGTCGGGTCAACTGTTTACACCATTCTGATGCCAGGTCTCTCGTGCGTTTTTAATGCAACTGGTGGTGATGACTGGCGTGGACTGCATGCCGTGTTTATTGGAGTACGCAACCTCCTTACTCGAATTGAATGAGACACAGAGAAGCTTTGTGATGCCAGCTCTCCTCCCCCCATTTCTCACGAACCATTTCTTCCCAGACATTGAAAAGCTACCCTTGATACAAGAGCCAAAAGAGTCAGGGGAATGAGAAAAATACAAGGGACCCCAAGATATCAAAGTCAAGATTATCGAGATGTTGTACAGGGGTCCCAACCGCTTTCTCTACTGTGCTGAGTGCCCAGACCTTGGTGTCAATCTCGTCATCAAAATAATGCACTCATACTCAGCTGAACCTCACTCGTTCTGCGCTTCTGCGGCCTCGTGGTCATGCGCCTACCCTCTGCACGTTTAAGAGGCTTCCCGGGGACATGATCGTTGTAGCGATGGATTACTTGAACGGTGACCATCTAGGGCCAGATGGACCTCAGGAGTCCCGAGATATGCTGGTTTAACAATTAAAGCAAGTTGTAAAAGAATTTCAGGGTGCCGGTTACGTTCATGGAGATCTACGGACGGCAAACATCTTATGCGCGGACAACAAGATCAAGTTGTTGGACTTCGATTGGGGAGGGAAGATCAAGGAAGTATTCTACCCACGTCTCCTGAATGCCGAGCTCAAGGAAGGGCGTGACATGGACGACTTAACGATCACGCAGGAAGACGACGAGCGTGCTACGGCGAGGTCATTAAAGTCTATTGGGTGTTCTTAATTTTTTCCTCTCGTTTTTCACTGGGTGAACCTTTGTTGGACTTTACTATAGCAGGTCGGCCCCACCAGACTTGTGACGTGCTCAGACATCTCGCTCGGTCGTCGGTTGCTCGTCGGTATTTTGCTTCACCTCTCTAACGTACGAACGCGTTGGGTTGTATACCAAATGGCAAGGAACC
>JBBPTW010000173.1:0-24913 GCA_038094575.1 Phylloporus cf. nigrescens | reverse complement strand
CGTTTCAATTGAAGAGCTCACCATAAATGTCTGCTACTCGACTCCGTTACAAGGCTCGGAGAAGTAAAGCAGTGGATTTTCTCCTTTTCAAAGGTCTTGAAGGTAACTTGGAGGTGCATTGTGGTAGAGTAGTTTTGGCGTCTCTGAATGACGCAGGACAACTTTAGAGCTCGGAACTCAGTCTGGTGACCTCCTTCAGGTACCATACTCGCTGTCGTGGCATCCACCAACAGGGCCCTCTTGGCTGCGGACGTCTAAACCCTCACCTACTCGCTTCCTAACCCCCTCGATACAACAAGCACTGCTGGCTGCGTATCACCACATATTGACTCATCTGTCCCTCAACCCGGTCCACCCATCCCTGCAAAACACAGGGTGGCGATGATCCTTTTGCCTCAAGTGCGGCATGATACGCACTGGGATACGCCGTTGATGCTGTACGCGAACGTCCCCTGTCCTCCACGGGTCGCGCCGATCGGACCATCATATCCTATTGAATACAGCGTATTCGAGGACGTGGGTTCAGGAAAGGACCTCGAAAAGGAACTAAATAAGAGACTCATGCTCCTCCCCGCACCACCTTGACCTGTGTTCAGCAACGACAAGTCCGTCCTCCTTGCCTCATACCAGGGCTCGATACTCCCGAGCTGGCGCGTCAGGTTCTACCCGTATGTATACTCGCTTTTCCGCGGTGAACGCGCTGCTGAGGGGGTGCTTTTGCGTACAGGGTTCTGTGATGTTACGCGCGACGCATCTCAACCCGCCTGTTCTACAACGCGGTCCGCGGAAGCTGCATTACGGTGTGGCGTCCCGACACCGTGAAACTCGTTGCTCGGAAGGCTCTCTAAACTGGGTCTGTGGCGCTCTTTGCAGGGATATGTGTGGTCGCAGTGTGTATTTTGGAAAAACGTCCAATAGAAGCAGAGACGTTCGGTTGCGATCATTCCTTTTGGGCAAAGGTGATGTTTTGTGCTGCTTAGAGAGTACGACACATGATTCAGGATACGTGCCCAATGGCAAACTAGTTTCTTGCCATACCTTGGAAGTCTTGGCGGGACAAATTACATGACATGGCTGTTCTTTGCTAGCGCCCGACTGGTTATGGCGACTTCGATTCGATTGCTATGTCCAAGTTATCCGGGCTCTTAACTTTTCTTCTTGGGCTGTATTTGAGTGTCAATGGAGTCAGGTCTTGCAAATTGCCCCCTCCTGGAGCTATTACAGCGTCGGTGGTTGGCTTTGCCATCATGGCATGTGCGCGCGGTGGGCATCTCCCTCGTCGTGTTCCACTTACTAGCTTCCAAAGCACCAAGCGTGAGTATTCCAACCCACATGCCACCGCGCGGGCACTTGGCGGGTTTGCAAAGAGGGCAAACAGCGCAAAGCCCAGCTCGAGGCAGGTTCTCTGCAACAGCGCCGCAGTATTTGTCGCATCCATGATATGGAACATGAAATTCACCTGGGCCCGTTTCCCTGGTCCCTGCTTGCGCGCGCTGTTCAAGTCCCGGGTGGCCCTGACGCGTATCACAGAGATAGCTGGTGTCCAATGTCGCCTGCTATGGCCGATGGCTCCTCGCGCCCACTTGTCTTTGTCACTAGGGTACGTCTCTAGGACCTGGTCTCTGACACATCTTAAAACACCCATTGCAGCCAATTCGCCTGCTACTTGGGTGACGCGCTTGTCTCGGAACTAGGCACCCCGTCTAGTTCCCCGTCCATCCTCATTACGACCTTCAAGCCAGTGCCTGCAAGGACGAATGGTGGCATCCCTCTCGGTGGCACGATCGCATCCGCCATTGGGGGGCGGCATCGTTGGTCTCGCCCAATTCGCAAGTTTGATTATAGAAAACCGCGTTTGCAGAGTCGATCAGATGACATTACTCCCCATACTGATTGGCTGGGACCGCAAGAGTCCTTGGATCTATTGGTGCGCGTTTAATCTCTTTGTCATCACGACCCTTTGACGATGATCGGTCGACGCAGCTGGATTCCCTCGGAGTGACACTAAGGGACACGCTACTCTGCAGACGAGAAGTGGCTCCTCCAGGATGAATCGGCGGCTATGAAGAACGGGTCGATCAAGGTGATCAGTGGCATCAACGTGTTGACCAACAATCAGGTTCGTATAACTTCTGCTTCTCCTACCGCACCATCTGTGGTCGCGGCCATTGCCGTAGTCTGTCCTGCCTGACCATTGCGTTCTGGAGAGCGACATCAATCCAGACAGGAAGGTTTGAAACTGAGAGATCCATTACCAGCTGCAACATGCAATTGATGCAAACAGTTCCTGGACAATAAAATTGGAAGCTTTGCTTACATACATATATGCCAATGCAATTGAAGGTCATTGGTACTATGTAGAAACCATGTCAAACTTGAGTGCCAAATCTTGTGACTGGGGTAGTATAAGTTATCAGATCCAACATGAAGTCCAGGACTCTTCAAACAAAGAACTATTAATGTCAACATGGAACTGCCTATCAGGAGAAATCACCAAGGAATGGACAGGAAGATAAAAGAAGTTTCTATTCCAGGGTGCCAGCCAGCCAAAGTAAGACATATCAGAAGATTGAATCCAGCCATCCTTCTTGAAAAGATCACCAAATGAAGCAAAGGACTGAACATCCCAGACTTTGATTGAACCATCAAATGACCCAGAGATTATTTTCCTGCCATCAGGTGAATAGGTGACAGAGTTGACTGAGCCTATGTGTCCCTGGAATGGTCCTGCCACATGCTCTCCAGTGGTTGCATCCCAAACTCTAATAGTGTTATCCATGGATCCAGAGACAATGGATTTGCCATCAGGTGAATAAGCAACAGAGGTGACTGAACTTGTATGTCCATGGAATGGCCCTGCCACAAGTTTTCCAGTAGTTGCGTCCCAGATCCTGATGGTCTTGTCCTGGGAGGCAGAGACAATGGTTCTACCATCTGGTGAACAGGTGACAGAGTTGATAGAGTGTTTGTGTCCTTGAAGTGGCCCTACCACAAGCTGCCCACTAGCCACATTCCAAACTCTGATGGTCTTGTCCCAGGAGCCAGAAACAATAGTGCTTCCATCAGGAGAGTAGGCAACAGAGTGGACTGCACCTTTATGCCCTTGAAGTGGTCCTACCACAAGCTTCCCAGCAGCTGCATCCCAAACTCTAATGGTCCTGTCCCAAGAGCCAGAGACAATATTATTGCCATCAGGTGAATAAGCAATGCAGGTGACTGAATGTTTGTGCCCATTGAATGGTCCTGCTACAAGCTGACCAGTATCTGCATCCCAGACTCTAACAGTTTTGTCCCAAGAGCCAGAGATAATGTTTCTGCCATCAGGTGAATAAGCAACAGAGGTGATTGAGTGCATGTGTCCTTGGAGCCCTACTAGAAGCTGCCCAGTACTTGCATTCCAAACTGTGATAGTCTTGGCCCAGGAGCCAGAGACAATATTCTTGCCATCAGGTGAATAGGCAACAGAGTTGATAGAACATGTGTGCCCCCAGGTTTGCCCTTCCATATGCTCCCCATTAGTTGCATTCCAAACTCTAATGGTTTTATCACTAGAACCAGAGACTATGGTCCTACCATCAGGTGAATAGGAAACAGAAAAAACTATGTCTGTATGGTCCTGGAATGGCCCTGCCACAGACTTCCCAGTGGCTGCATCCCAAACTCTGATAGTTTTATCTTCAGAACCAGAGACAATATTCCTACCATCAGGTGAATAGGCAACAGATTGGACTGCCTTTGTATGGCCTTGGAATGGCCCTGCCACAGGCTGCCCAGTAGTTGCATCCCAAACTCTAATGGTTCTATCCTCAGAACCAGAAGCAATATTTCTACCATCAGGTGAATAGGCAACAGAGCGGACTAGGTCTGTATGCCCCTTAAAAGGCCCTGCCACAGATTGTCCAGTAGTTGCATCCCAAACTCTAATGGTTTCATCCCCAGAACCAGAGACTATGTTTCCACCATCAGGTGAATAGGCAACAGAGCAGACTACATCTGTATGCCCCTGAAATGGCCCTGTCACAGGCTGCCCAGTGGTTGCATCCCAAACTCTGATAGTTGTATCCTCAGAACCAGAGACTATGTTCCTACCATCAGGTGAATAGGCAACAAGAAGAACATAGTTTGTGTGTCCTTTGAATGGTCCTGCCACATGCTCTCCAGTGGTTGAATCCCAAACTCTGATAGTCTGATCCTGAGAACCAGAGACTATGTTTCTACCATCAGGTGAATAGGCAACAGAAAGAACACAATGTGTGTGTCCCTCAAGTGGCCCAGCTATTTGCTGTCCAGTGGCTGTGTCCCAAACTCTGATGGTCTGGTCCCAAGAGCCTGAAGCAATACTTCTACCATCAGGTGAACAGGCAACAGAGATTACAGCATCTGTATGCCCATGCAAGACATGAATCTCTGCTGGCCAACTGTTTGGATGTACTGATGTAATGGAGACACGCCAGTGCAGACAGTCAACCCAGAGTTCCCAAAGGGATGAACTAGATGGGATCTGGGGCATAGCTGATAGATATACATGTGGAGTAGATTCCTGGATGACAGGTGCAAAAACTTGAATGAATTGGAATGCTTCTGAAGCCAGCATGGCAAGATCTTCATCCTAGTAACACTTCAGTACTTTACAACTACCATCAAGTTGGGATTACCTCAGTCCATTGTACTAACTTGGTGCAGGTATCAAGGGCAGAGATGATGGTTGACAGGGGGGAGGAGAGGGAAAGAAGACTGATGGCTTCAACCCAGTAGGGGAACTTGCTTCTGAAGAATAGGGACACCTCATTCATCAGCTCAGGAGTACATACAGTGTCTTTCAAGTGATCCATCCAGTATAGGCAAGAGTAGGCCAGATGGGAGGGTATAGCTTGGGTGACACGAGCTGGGAGATCAGGGATAGCAGTGTTGAGGATTCGGGAGTCCTTGAGGTTGCACATGTTGAAACTGAGCACCTTTTGCATGCATGAGAGCAGGGCTCGTCCAAGAGAGTAAGAATGGTGAATAGAAACGTGGAAAGTCAAACTGCGGGCTTCGTCGAGTAGGAATCCATAGAATGAGCTATGTAGTGGACAAATGGGCTGATCTTCATCAACCACCCCATCCAACACCGATCCAAGGAGTTTGATGACACTTCGGACACGCAGGGCTCCGTCGAAGAGAGAAGAAAGTGAAGTGAGAGAGAGGGGTTCACGAAGGGCGAGTACAACTCCCATCACTTCCCGGAAGCGATCCTGAGCATCGTCGTCGATAAACTGTTGCTCTAGGATCGTTCGGTAAAGGTTGTCCAGGTGAGCCCCTTCACTGTGATCACCCCGCACTAAAATCCCGAACCGTTCTTGCACCCCAAGCACCCTTCCACTCTCTCCCAGCCCATGTATGAAGTTGCATGCGACGGAAGCATATTGAAACGATTGTTGGGAACGATCGACAAGTAGTCGACACCACTCTTCATTCGGCCGAATAGATTCGAGGTCAGTCGTATATCGATCAAGGGAGTGATGGATGAATCTCTGGATATCCCCACCAATGATGTCTGGTGGGATCTCGCCTATCTCCTTATGGATTACTTGAGACCCAAGCGAAAGTGCGGTGAGGATGTCATTTTCAGGACGAGCAGTGATGAGAAATCGAATGTTCGTTGGAAGCGCCTTTTCTCTTATTTTCGTCGAGAATGCCTGTAGAATATACCGGCGACTGGCTTCATCTCCGCTTTCGTCAAGAGCGTCGATGACCACTATCAGCGGTCCGATCCGATCCATATCTCGGCTAGGCTTGATGATGAATTCCTCCAGTTGTACGAGAGCCGATTTTGATGTGCGAAGCCCTCGGTCATCTTTCACGACCCGCCACAACACGGACTTGTAGTGCGCATCGCGATCCGCCAGGTCACGTGCGATGGTCGCAAAAAGATTCCTCGGGTTGCGATTCCGGACATCAGCACTGCAGAACCGATACGACGATCCTAGTCGTCCTTGTTCATGAAACTGTCCGGCGATAGTGTGAGCAATTGCCGATTTTCCCGATCCAGCGATGCCAGTCAGAAGGCAGACTTGTGGAGCATCGTCGTCGGAATTGTTGAGCACGTCGTAAATTTCTCGAAGTAAACCCTCGCGCGTGCCGGGAAAGCATCCCTTCCCTGGATGCGAACTGATCCCATGCGCGTACTCCATATCGTTTAGGTCAATCCTTTCCGCTGCGTTCAAGCCTCGTCAGCTCCCAACAGCGGTATTGACGCCCCGGACGTACCAGTGTGTTCTACGATGTTCATCATGCGGAAGACGGTCAAACCCGCTTGCGTAACAACTTCCTCAGTGAGTTCGCCCCTCAGTTCCTGGAGTTTGTCTTCATAGGCAGCGATCCTTGTTCTGACTTCAAAGGCTGAGTACTTTGCCATGCGTACCCCTGGGTGCGAAATGAGTCATGGTCACTATCGAGTCATGTAGTGACTGACAAAAATTATCCTTGGCATATTCGGTAATGAAGTACCCGCACTCCGTCACCTGTTGGATCAAAAGCTTGATAGGTTTGCGATGCTTTTCCATCGTCTTCAAGAACTCATCATCGTCAACGAACGATAGGACATAACTCATTGTTCCCATTAAGCAGATGATTTCGGCGTCCCACTCGTTCTGTGCTACGAGCACCTGCATGATATGCTATCAGAAATCGTCAATGGTTACGATTTTGAGGAATGAAAAGACCTTGTTTGCAGCAGACAAAACAGACCATGCCATCGATGCATACGGGGATAGCTGTGCAACGTTCATGCGGACAAGCAACTGAGGCAATAAACGCGATATACCTCTGTGATGGCGGACACGATCTTGTCAAATTGCTCTATCCTACGCAACAGAATATGCCATGTTTTCTCGAGTGCCTGTACCGCCACCATGACCCTTGAGCCACCGGCCATATCTATCTGGGTGACAACCTCTCTGACCTTTATATTGGTCTCGACGATGCCGGGCGGGGAGGCGAGTTCGTTCTCTGTTTTTTTCACGAAAATTGCACTATTGGTTTGCTGTTGGCCGGCATTGAGGTCCCCACATGGCCCCACAGTCAATGCGAACTTGACCGTAACACCATCTTGAAGGGCATGTTCGAACACTTTCAATTATAAGCTCGCATCGGCAGGGCAAGTCATACAGGGTACAAACATACCGCCATCCCGTAATCTGTTCAATACCCCATTGATTGTGTCGGAGAAAGTTCCAACGTGCGTGTCCCTTCCTATGGGGCGCTTCTGGTAAGCATTGACAAGGAGAATGAATCGATCCTCCCCATCGCTGACGAGGCTCAGCTTTCTGTCAGAAAGAGAGACGGAGTACTAACAAATACAAAATATCACTCCAACAAGTTCGTCCGTTTTCCTCTTCCGCCTGATTAGTCAATCTTGAGATATCGTTGACGGAGAACTGGGCATAGTGTAGCTTTGAAACAGGCTGAAGCTCGTAGTGGGTGCTCCTATGAAGTTGTATGTCTGCAACGACATCAAACCATGCGCAGTTGCAGCGAGGGAATTTCAGCCCCACCCTTGATAACGATTGATTTCGTCCTAGACCGTGTTCAGTATGTACCCGTGGAGGTAATGGGTACACGTACGTGTCCCTAGGAGCTGGGTTGGGTCTGTTCATGAATGCGAATGTCCGGGTGTGTACGATGAGTTGGAGCTGCTGGGGGAACCGAGCTTATCGTGTTACTTAATGGAGTCCGCATCTTCCCGGATAGGTGGCTGATAAGTCACCATCAGCGCGGCTCTGAACAAAGTTGAGCGAGGACGGATATGTTACCTCAGTAGCACATAGGAGGGAATGGCTGTTGGAATAGAAACTTGGCTGCCGCTCCGTTTACTGAAAACCAGGCCGATTGATGTCACTCGTAGATCGTCTCACTACTACCTGTACGTACAGCACTGTGGGAAACTGTCCATGTAGCGGATTCTAATGGCGTATATGTAGCTCCTTGTGCGACTTGTCAACACAACTTGTCCAGTGATCTTCCCATGTCTCGAGATTTTCTCTGCTCAAACGCTTTCGCTGTTGAATCCCAAGGTAACGATTGTTCATCTTCATTTAGTTCATGATCGAACAGCCCACAGGCACACCGCAGGAGTCATCTCGGTTTCAATGGTTGTATGCAATATTGAGAGCCTTGCGGGAATTTTCTTTATCTGCCCGCCAGGATGCAAATCGTGATGCACATCCTGTCGACAGCTCTTTAGATATTCGACCCATCAATGGCGCTACTGATACTGGGTGGCCCACACCAGCACCTCCTCGCTTTTTTGCAGACCTGAGAACTCTCCTCTCAAGACTATTTGAAGTTGCCTACAACCCGAAGAGCTTCCCACCTATCATTGTCGGCTACTGGTTGCTTATTCAGTCCATCTGGGAGGGGAGCCAATCAGGACCTGACTTTGTCTACCCACTGTTAGGCATCAAAAAGCGGCGGTCTGGGCGCCTAGCGAAGTTGGTCCTCGATTACTGTAGGGATGGATGGTTGTACTCCCTTCCCACGACAACGGTGTTCCCGCCAGGGATTAATCCCCCCTGCGTTGCAACAATTGATCTTAATCAAGTTCCTTCCTCCGTCGTTAATAACGGCTACAGTACCAAGGCGGATTTTTTTGGCTTTGCCTGTGTCCTGGTGTTGCTCAACACCATTACAACACTAATTATGCAGGGGATGAACTGGGCAATCCACAATCTGCTTTATTGGGCTTTGTCCATCCTTACCATCTTATTCATCTGCATCTGTGCCACACGCTTCGGGAATGGCACTCTCACGCTTGCTCGAAGATCGAGAGCTTCTTCTTCAGCATACGCCGTACTTTTGGATCAAGACTTTACTGCTATCTTGAGCGGGAATCAAGGCACCGGTTAGCGGGGGTCTTTCAGATGTTTCTAACAACTGTCGTTTTCTTTGTCTATATGTCAGGCAGGCCCTCAATTACCATCTACTTTATAACTTGCCTTTCTAATGCATCTCTTCCGACAGCAGGCTAGGAACCATCCAATTCAGTCTGAAAAGCTTTTCGATGCCTTCGGTCGCCCACCCATCAAGAAATGGGAGTTCGACACGTCCGCTGCTGCAGCAACATTTCAATGCCTTGTTATCTATCACGGCATCCCCCGTCCTGTCGAGGCTGTCGACCGCTTGACTTTCCTCGATGTGCTTCTCCCCGACGAAACGGAGGTCCGGAGGGCATGGAAGCAAAGGGTGGCCGACCATATTACACACGAGGAGGTCATTTCATTTACGCCGACGATACCGACATTCCGTGACGAACGTCAGCAACAGCTCTTGAGCCTCCTCGAGCAAGCTAAGGTCGGGTATGATGCATATATGAATGTATATACTCAGGGCACATCATCAGCATTCCAGACCATTGATGGTATGTCTCTTCCGAGCTATGCCACTATTGTTTGGTCTGGGATTCGACGACACCTTTTTCCCGCTTAGTCACCAGATTTCTTCCCTTCCCATGATCATTCACAATAGTTCTGGACATGTGGTGGACGCGTATGTTCATTTCTTGTCCCCATTCATTCTTGGATCAGACCCAGGAAAATGGAGTGGTGGGAAAGAGCCCTAACTGAGAACGGCGGCGTCCCAGGACGAACTACGAGTTATATACATGCATCGCCACTCAGTCTGTGGCACCGCTTGTTCCTCACACCGTCCTGGGCCGCTAAGCTTAGGGAGCGGGTGAGTCACGGTGGGCCTTGAGAAAGGCACTTTCAATTCTGCGTATTATTTTTGTTTCCGAACCTTGCCCCACCACGATCCACGAGTCGGCTATGAACCCTATGCTGTTAGACTTCCCAACAGTAAATCGTGGGCTAGGCAAACTAACCATAAGAACTGACACCAACGGGGTGGTACTTGGTGGCAGTACTTCCACCACATTACTAGGCGAGTCAGCCTCCCGTCAAAACGGTATAAAATCCCATCAAACCACAGTTGGCTACTCGCGTTCAGCTACCGTGCACCCAACACCCACCATGTCTTCCATATCTCTAAGAGAACTCGTTGTCTGCGAAGACTTTCTTGACAGCTACCGGGAATACGCCAATGAACTCTTGTCCAACATCGAACCCGTCTTGCAATGCCACCGATCGGAAAGCTGCCCTAGAACGCGCGGGGGACGAATATGTACGTTCTGCGACCTTTGTAGAGCCAAGGGGCTCGTCAACGCGACGAAGAATGCACTCGAAACGTACAACGATGCCGAGAAACGTCTCAAAGCGGAGCGTGCGTCGCTTGGGAATTCTCAAATTGATGGTAGGTTCAGACTCCGCTCAGTACGCTCATCACTTAGTCTTTTCATTTGGGGTAGCTGCGCCTAACCGCGAAACCGTCTTCAGGAGTGATTTGGCCAAGACTGTTTTCTTTTCTATCGTCGCGGCGGGGGACTCTCTTCGGTCGCAGCACGTGACATGGCAAACGCGCCTTCAAGACAGGATCGCGTTCACGCCGTCGTGTACTCAGAGTCTTGGTACCCTGGACATGAATAGGATCAAGGACCTATTACGCCCGATCCACTCGGGGGTCGTCGGACCCGAGATAAATCCCAAGCTCGCCGCAGCGTCTGCAGGTTCGGTTACAGATACCTCGGGTTCGTCTATGTTTGTCGTCCTTACGCGGTGCTTGTCGCCCGATTGTCCTTGCGAGTTGAACAAAGGGAACATTGCCACCAACACAAAATCGGGAGGTACTGGCGAGCCGCAGGTCGCTTCAAAGGACTCCGTCACAGATTCGAAGACGCGCAAGACCGAGCGACCCGGCAAGGCAAAGGGCACCAACTCTTTGGCCAAGGTCAAGACAAGTGAAAAGACACTGGTGCCAAGTACGAATCACGATCCACAGAGTCCAAATGCACAAGTGTCCGGTGTGCCTACGCCGCGAGGCGCAATGCCGAAGAAATCGCCGTCCAAAACAGGCTTCGAAACAGGCTCGCGGACACAGGAGACCGACTCGACGACGATACCAGAATGCAGTGTATCGATCGTGGACCCTCGCGTTTTCCGCCTCCGTGAAGAGATCGTGCGATCTGATGGTGCACGGCAGACGCTACTGGCATGGTGCCGAACATGCATGGCCGAAGTGCAGTTGGCCTCTTTGGGAAACAAAACTGGTCCTGAAGCCTCCCCGATGTGTGGACCCCCGAAGACAGCCCTTAACGCCAAGTCGCGATATGTGCGCCCGCTCACGAGGCCAGCGACGAAGGGCCCAACCTGTGGTGACGTACGGACGACGACCGGAGGACTGCGATTTGACAAGCAGAAAGAACTCGAGAACCTGTGGCTGACAGCACGCCAGAATCGATGCAAAAACCAGACCAGACGTCAAGGTAGGCCCTGACTTGGCCTCCACTAATTCATCAAAGGGTATCGAACTACGCAACGAAAAGGATGAATTACAAGCGGTATGTATACACTACGTGGGAGATGTCTTGCATATCAAGTGATGATGAGATAAGAATAACGAGTTGCGACGCTGAATGCTGGGTCTAGAAATGTGCTATGTCCACTGTCCACCGTACAAAGCAAGTCACTATGACGAATCCATCTTTTGTCTAATTTTGCCTTTCGAGTTTCGCTGATGGCATCTGCCAGTAGCGCTTGGCGCCCGCCAGTTTCGTCGTCGGAAACCACACCGACCGTCACGGACATGCATGAAAGCAGCCACGTGCCGCTACGAAAAAGGCGCACTACTACACGTTCCGATCACATACATGTAAAACTTGGCATAGTATTTCCCTTCCAGCCGCCGACGGGCCATACATAAAGAGTCGCGACTCAGAACAGCTCTTCGACGTGGTCGAGGGTGTTCCCATCATCAATGTGTCCAAGAAGACGTTAATAAATCTGAAGATGATGTTAATAATTTGACGCCCATTGAAGCCGCTGGTCGGTTTGCAGGGCCTCTATCATATCATGAACATCCTCAGGCTACAGCGCCTATCACATTCGGTTTCCTACCCCGGTTCCCCCATGCCTCCCAGCCAGTCTCCCTTTCCGACGCTTGCACCGCATACTTGGAATGACCCATCACCTCTTTCACAACACACCATGTCGGTTACGGCCGGTGATCACATCCAAGTAACATACTCCGTTCTCGCGAACACGCCGTCTTGGTATCTACCAACGAAGCCCTCTACGCCGCAGACGTCTAAACCCCCGCCTGCTCGCTTCCCAACGCTGTCGACACATCAAGCACTCCTGGCTGCCTATCACCACATATTGACCCATCCTGTCCTTCACCTATCCCTGCGAAACACAAGGTGGCGATGGCCCTTTTGTCTCAAGTGCGACATTACACGTGTTGGGATATGCCATCGACATTGTACGCGGACGTCGTCCTGTGACCTCCGCGCGTCGCACTGGTCGGCTCATCATACCCTCAGGCTATCGTACACAGCACGCTCGAGGACACGGGACCAGGAGAGGACCTCGAGAAGGAACTAGACAGGAGGTTCATGCTCTTGTCTGCACCATCTCGACCCGTGTTCACCAACGACAAGCCCGTCTTGTAGGGCGTCCGCGGCACCAATCGAGTCGTTGTCGCTTATGAGGCTGTCTAAAGTAGGCACATGGCGCTCTTCGCGGGAATATACGCATATGTATGGTCGCACAGTGCGCATTTTGGGAAAACGTCCAATGGAAGGAGAGACATTTGGTTGCAATCATTCCTTTTGGGAAAAGGTGATGTTTTGTACTGCTTAGGGAATACGATATCCGATTTAAAATACGTTGCGAGTGGCAAACTGGTTTCTTGCTATGGGGTACGTCTCTCGGACCTAGTCCCTAATGTATCTTAAAGTGCCTACTCTAGCCAATTCGCCTGCTGCTTAGGTGACACGCTTGCCTCGGGATTATGTATCCCGTCAAGTTCCCCATCCATCCTCATTGCGACTCTCAAGTCAGCACTTGGAGGGACGAACTCTCTCGGTGGCACGATCGCGTCCGCCATTTCTGGCGCCATCGTTGGTCCCACCAATTCACAAACTTGATTGTAGAAAACCATGTCCGCGGAGCCAATTGGATGAGATTACTTCCCCCGCTGATTGGCTGGGGTGCAGCCACGGGAGTCCTTGGGTCCATGGTGCGTATTTAATCTCTCCGTTAGACTTTCTGGTAATGGTCGGTCGACGTAGCTGGATTCCCTCGGGGCGACGCTATAAGCCTACGGACATGCTACTCTACGGACAAGATGCCCAGGTCCCCGATGGGATGTTTCCGACTCGATGCAGTCCAAACAAAAGATTGGAGATGAAGAACCCGAGTACAGCACGTCGTGGATGTTCCTCTTACTCGGAGTCTTTGGTCTGTGTATGGATTCCCGTCTCAATGTTTGAGTTCGGTGCCATTCAGACATTGTTACGCGTTATTCATCTTTACAGCGCGGCGTTCAGTCTTGATACGTGGGATTACTGAATGTAGAAGGTCGTATTGCCATTGTTGGACGCGGCCTTGGTCGAGATGCGACGAATTTCCCCCCGAGAGCGCGGCCCGTCACGGATCAGCTTACCCGTCACTAGGCCGGGCTTAGGACGAACCGCAAAGCCTGGCATTGTAATCGACCGAGTCGGTCATCAAAGAGTTTGTCGTGTTCTAGATCATGCATCTCTCGACTTTTTCGGGAGCTTGGAGAGTCGTTATGGCGCAAGATGCGGTTATTTCGGACCGACGGTCGTTCAGCGCGCCTGGCAGGCATAGAATGATATCGGTGGTTCGGTGGTGCGAGGTGGCAGTACGGGTGGGGGTACCGGCGACGTGCCAGCTGGTTCGCGGCGCGCACATGCGCAAGGGAGCATAGCCGCGTTGCTCGGAGTCGTTCGAACAGCGCGGGGGATGGATCGGTGGTATGCTTGTGGAATGGTTGTTGCCGCGGCTGACGCATCTCATGAAGACTCTGAAAGGTGCGTCGCACTAGCTCGTGGTTAGATTTGTGCTTGACGTGCGAGATGCGACCGCAGGTGTCCACGTATCCTAACTCCCTAGACTGCAGATCCGACGTGGGCACATTGTTGCGGGTGGAGGTGTCGTCGCTGATTAGTGACCATGCGATATGACTGGGCATCCACCATCGAGGCCGTGCACGACCCGGTCGGGTTCAGCTCGCCCACGTTCCCTGCATGATTCTACACCTATTCTTCGCCCGTCGTGATTGCGCCAACATCGACATGCAAGGATGTGGCACACGTTGGACCGACGAAGGAGACAATGCAGGCCTTGGTGGGTAGTCGAGATCAGGGTAAAAGCAGAGGTACACGAGGTCAAAGCAGTGGGCCAGGAGGCAGGGAGAAGGTAGATGCGAGGTTATTGGCCAAAGAGCGTCCGAGGGTACTCGGGAAGAATATGGGTGTAGTATAGATCTGCAGGGATGTATGTAATATGGATGAGCTACTTCATTCACGCATCAGTGTGGAGTATTTGCATTGTCATCGTATATCAGATAGCTGCTTCTTCCCATCTACTGTGTTTCCAAAATTTGGAGAAAAAAAGAAAAAGGAATACTAGTACTTGTGGTAATTAAAAATCATGACTTGGACCATACATTATTCCAGACAAGAAGGCTTTCTGGCTGAGAAATCCATCATCAGCTTCGACATTCAGTTGATGTGAGCAGTTCCTGGGCAATACAATTATAATTGGAAGCTTTGCTTATGCACCAGTGCAATCTGAAGGTCATTTGTCATTGTTGATGTGTAGAAACTATGTCAAAAAGTACTAAAGTTCATGACTAGGGCAATACGAGTTGTTAGATCCAACAGGAGGTCCAAGACTTTCCAAACAAAGAGCTATCAGTCTCAACATGGAACTGCCTATCAGGAGATATCACTAAAGAATGAACAGGAAGATAAACAGAGTGTCTATTCCAGGGTGCCAGCCAGCTGAAGTAAGACATATCAGAAGATTGAATCCAGGCATCCCTTTTGAACAGATCACCAAATAAACCAAAAGATTGAACATCCCAGACTTCAATTAAACCGTCAAATGATGCAGAGACTATTTTCCTGCCATCAGGTGAATAGGCAACAGAGCTAACTGAGCCTGTGTGTCCCTGAAATGGTCCTGCCACATGCTCTCCAGTGGTTGCATCCCAAATTCTAATAGTGTTGTCCATGGATCCAGAGACAATGGATTTACCATCAGGTGAATAAGCAACAGAGGTGACTGCACTTGTATGTCCATAGAATGGCCCTGCCACAAGTTGCCCAGTACTCATATCCCAGACTCTGATGGTCTTGTCCTGGGATCCAGAGACAATATTACCACCATCAGGTGAACAGAAAATAGAATTGATTGAATGTGTATGTCCCTGGAATGGCCCTACTTCAAGCTGCCCAGTGGTTGCATCCCAAACTCTGATGGTTTTGTCCCAGGAGCCAGAGACAATATACCTGCCATCAGATGAATAGGCAACAGAGCAGACTACATCATTGTGTCCCTGGAGTGGTTCTACTGTGAGCTTCCCAGAGGCAACATCCCAAACTCTGATGGTCTTGTCCCAAGATCCAGAGATGATGTTGCTGCCATCAGGTGAATAAGCAACAGAGCTAACTGAATGTTTATGCCCATTGAATGGTCCTGCTACAAGCTGCCCAGTACCTGCATCCCAAACTCTAATGGTCTTGTCCCAAGAGCCAGAGACAATGTTCTTGCCATCTGGTGAATAGGCAATGGAGCTGACTGAATATGTGTGTCCTTTGAATGGCCCTACTTGAAGCTGCCCAGTGGTTGCATTCCACACCTTGACTGTCTTGGCCCAGGAACCAGAGGCAATAGTTTTTCCATCAGGTGAATAGGCAACAGAGGTAATTGCATCTGTATGGCCCTGGAGTGGCCCTGAAACAGACTTCCCAATGGTTGCATCCCAAACTCTGACAGTATTATCTGAAGAACCAGAGACTATGGTCCTACCATCAGGTGAGTAAGCAACAGACCAGACTATGTTTGTATGACCCTGGAATGGCCCTGCCACAGGCTGCCCAGTGGTTGCATCCCAAACTCTGATAGTTTTGTCCTCAGAACCAGAGACTATGTTTTCACCATTGGGTGAATAGGCAACAGATTGGACTGCTTTTGTATGGCCCTGGAATGGCCCTGCCATGAGCTGCCCAGTGGTTGCATCCCAAACTCTAATGGTTCTATCCTCAGAACCAGAAACAATATGTATACCATCAGGTGAATGGGCAACAGACCAGATTGCATCTGTATGCCCCTGGAATGGCCCTGCCACAGGCTGCCCAGTGGTTGCATCCCAAACTCTAATAGTTTGATCCTTGGAACCAGAGACTATGTTTCCACCATCAGGTGAATAGGTAATAGAGGTAATTATGTCTGTATGGCCCTGAAATGGCCCTATCATAGGTTGTCCAGTGGTTGCATTCCAAACTCTGAGAGTTTTATCTGAAGAACCAGAGACTATGTTGCTGCCATCAGGTGAATAGGCAACAGAGAAGACTGGGTTTGTATGGCCCTGAAATGGCCCTGCCACAGGCTGCCCAGTGATTGGATCCCAAACTCTGATAGTTTTATCCTGAGAACCAGAGACTATGTTTCTACCATCAGGTGAATAGGTAACGGAAATAACAGAAGCTGTGTGTCCCTCAAGTGGCCCTGCCATTTGCTGACCAGTGACTACATCCCAAACCCTGATGGTCTGATCCCAAGAACCAGAGGCAATACTCCTGCCATCAGGTGAACAGGCAACAGAGACTATGGTATTTGTATGTCCATGCAAGGTATGAACCTCTGCTGGCCAACTGTCTGGGTGTGCTGAAGTGATGGGGACATGCTTTTGTAGATGATCAACCCAGAGTCTCTGAAGGGATAAACTAGATGGAATCTGGGGCATGGCTGATAGATATAGATGTGGTGTGGATTCCTGAATGACAGGTGCAAACACTTGGATGAATTGGAATGCTTCTGAGGCCAGCATAGCAAGATCTTGGTCCTAGTAATATTTTAATACTTCCTTAATGCCATCAAATTGGTATTACCTCAGCCCATTGTGTTAGCTTGGTGCAGGCATCAAGGGCAGACAAGATAGTTGACAGGGGAGAGGAGAGGGAAAGAAGACTGATGGCTTCAACCCAGTAGGGGAGCTTGCTTCTGAAGAACAGGGACACCTCATTCATCAGCTCAGGAGTACATTCAGTATCTTTCAAGTGATCCATCCAGTATAGGCAAGAGTAGGCCAGATGGGAGGGTATAGCTTGGGTGACATGAGTTGGGAGATCAGGGATGGCAGTGTTAAGAACCCGAGAATCCTGGAGGTCACACATGTTGAACTTGAGTGCTTTTTGCATGCAAGAGAGCAGAGCTCGTGCAAGAGACCAAGAATGGTGTGGTGATTGAATAGGAACACGGAAGGCGGAACTGCGGGCTTCGTGGAGTAGGAAGTCATAGAATGAGTTATGTAGTGGACAGATGGGCTGGTGTTCATCAACCACCCCATCCAATACCGATCCAAGAAGTTTGATGATACTATGAACATCCAGGTGTCCGTCAAAGAGAGTAGAAAGTGATGCAAGGGAGAGAGGTTCACGAAGAGCGAGTACAACTCCCATCACTTCTCGGAAGCGGTCCTGAGCATCATCGTTGATAAACTGTTTCTCGAGAATAGCTCGGTAAAGCTTGTCCATGTGAGTGCCTTCACCGTGATTGCCCCGCACTAAAATCTCGAGCCGCTCTTGCACCCGGACCTGCCCCTCACTTTCTCCTAGCCCACATATGAAATTGCATGCGATGGAAGTATATTGAAACGATTGCTGGGAACGACTGACGAGTAGCCGACACCACTCTCCATTCGGCCAGATAGATTCGAGGTCGGCAATATGTCCATCGAGGGAATGATGGATGAATCTCCGGATATCCTCATCGACGATGTCTGGCGGGACCTCGCCAATCTCCTTGTGGATCACCTGAGACCCCAACGAAAGTGCGGTGAGGATGTCATTTTCAGGACGAGCGGTGATGAGAAACCGAATGTTGATTGGAAGGGACTTCTCTCTGATTTTCTCGGAGAGTCCCCGCAGAATATACTGGCGACTAGCTTCATCCCCGCTTTCGTCAAGGGCATCGATGACAACTACCAATGGCCCGATCCAATCCATATCTCGGCTAGGCTTGACGACAAATTCCTCGAGCTGCGTGATGGTCGATTTTGACGTGCGAAGCCCTCGATCATCTTTCACGGCGCGCCACAACGCGGATTCGTATGGCGCATCGCGGTCCGCTAGGTCACGTGCAATGGTCGCAAAAAGATTCTTCGGGTTGCGGTTCCTCACATCAGCACTGCAAAAATGATACGACGACCCTAGTCGTTCTTGTTCGTAAAACTGTCTGGCGATAGTGTGAGCCACTGCCGACTTGCCCGACCCACTGATGCCAGTCAGGAGGCAGACCTGTGGGGCACCGTCGTCGGAATTGTTGAGCACATCGTAAATCTCTCGAAGCAATGTTCCGCGCGTGCCGGGGGAGCATCCCTTCTCCCAGTGCGAACTGGCCCCGCGCGCATACTCCATGTCACTTAGGTCAATCTTTTCCGCTGCGTTCAAGCTTCGTCAGCCCCCAACAGCCGTATGGAGACCTCTGACCCACCGGTGTGTTCTACGACGTTCATCATGCGGAGAACGATCAACCCCGCCTGCGTATCAACTCCCTCCGTGAGTCCACCCTTCAATTGTCGAAGTTTGTCTTCATAAATGACGATCCTTGCTCCGACACCAGAGATCGAGTACTTTGCCATGCGTATCCCTGGGTGTGAAATCAGCCATGGCCACTATCAAGTCATGTGGCTACTGACAAAAACTATCCTTGGAATATTCCGCGATGAAGTATCCGCACTCCGTCACCTGTTGGATCAGAAGCTTGATAGGTCCGTAATGCTTTTCCATCTTCTTCAAGAATTCGTCATCGTCAACGAATGACAAGGCTTCATTTATTGTCCCCATTAAGCTGATGATTTCGGCATCCCTCTTCTTCTGTGCTACCACCACCTGCACAATATGTTATCAAAAATCGGCGATTGTCGAAATACCGAGGAAGGGAAAGACCTTGTTTGCAGCGGAGAAAACAGACCATGCCAGCGATGTATATGGTTGTAGCTGTGCGACGTTCAGCCAGAGTGGTAGCTGAGATCATGAGCATGATATACCTCTGTGATGGTGGAGACAGTCTTGTCAAGTTTCTCTATCCTACCCAACAGTATAGGCCATGCGTTCCCGAGTGTCTGTACCACAACCATGACTTTTGAGCCACCAGCTGCATCCGTCTGGGTGATGGCCTCTCTGACCTTTGACTTGACCCCAACGGCGCCAAGAGGGAAGACCAGTTGGTTTCCTGCTTTCTTCGCCATGAAAATTGCATCATTCACTTGCTGTTGGTCGGTACCGACGTCTCCAGGTGGCTCCACAGCCAATGCGAACTCGATTGTAACACCATCTTGAAGGGTGTGTTCGAACACTTCGATTATAAGTTCATATCCACCAGAGTATGTCATATTGGATACCAACATACCGCCATCCCGTAATTTGCACAACACCCCACTGATTGTGTCAGAGAAAGTCCCAACATGAGTGTCCCTTCCTATGGGGCACGTCTGGTAAACATTGACGAGGAGAATTGATTGATCCTCCCCGTCACTGACGAAGCTCAGCTTTCCGTCAGAAAAAGAGATAGAATACTGACAAACAGAAAATATCATCCCAACAAGTCCGTCCGTTTTCCTCTTCCACCTGATTAGTCGATCTTGAGATAAAGTTGACGCAAAATTGCACATATTGTAGCCCTGAAACAGGTTGAAGCTCATGGTAGGTACTCCTATGAAGTTCTATGTCTGTAACGACGTCAAACCATGTGCGGTTGCAGCTTGGGAATTTGAACCCCACCCTTGATAACGATCGATTTCGTCCTAGACCGTATTCAATATGTATTGTGGCCCGGAGGTAACGAGTACACGTACGTGTCCCTAGGAGCTGGGTCAGGTCTGTTCATGATGGTATGTGTGAATCTCCGAGTAGAGTTGGTGCCGTCGAGGGAACCGAGCAAGTCGGCAGTCCGCGTCTTCCCGGATCTCTGAGACGGTGTGTTCGGCCGATAACCATCATCAGTCGTGGGAGAGAATGGCAACCATAGTAACCACGTTTTGCTGTTTGCCCGCACCAGTGACCTACCTTTAGCAAGTCAATGATTGATATCACTGTTCACACTCACCACTGACGAGCAAAAACGTCGTCAGCACCACATCTAAGCCTTGACCTTGGCTGACCTCATGGTCCCGTAGATCATGCGTATCATCAGTCATGCACATACTCTCAGGTGAGCATCTCTTCTAT
Source organism: Phylloporus cf. nigrescens (assembly GCA_038094575.1). NCBI lineage: Eukaryota > Fungi > Basidiomycota > Agaricomycetes > Boletales > Boletaceae > Phylloporus > Phylloporus cf. nigrescens. Next base: position 4,560 of record JBBPTW010000173.1, on the reverse strand, counting down.
GGCTTGTCCCACAATCGCGAGACCTTGTGTCCACAATGCTTACACTAACCTTTTCGTAGGAACTCGGGAAACACTTGCCTGTACCTGTGCTCAACGCCCTTCCCTCCTTCTGTCATCCCACTCAAATTCTTGCAGGTGCATTTAGTGAGCACGAACATGCCCACCTGTTCGATCCAATTCGGATCCCTGGTCTTGGCGGGAACAGGCTCCTCCCTTTACTTCGGCCTCTCACAGTAGGTGATTTGGCGAATGTCCTCTACGATATGCTTATCACATACCCACGTCTCTCTGTGTCGCATCTCCCCCTCCAACCACGTGCCAATGCCCCAAGGCGGTGTGGGACCATGTTACGGAGTTAGGGTATGACAATAACATCTGGTGGGAGTGACCCTCGCAAGGTTGTCAAGGGTGCTGATGCGGTCGGGACTGATACCTGGTGAGGAGCCATCACAGTATTTACTCGTCAAGAAACCCATAAATATGATGCAGCAGGATCTCCATGGGCCAAGAGGCAGAAAGGGACAATATCTAAAACTTTGCTAGATATCAGGTCATGGAAGCGCTCTGTGAAGAAAGTGGGGCCAATCCCAACTGGAAGTTCCTACATTGCCCACCCCGGAAACAGCGCGAAGTCAACGATGAGGTATGTTTGATACAGTGCTACGATCTCCAGTAACGAGCAGTATTGTAGGTAGTGCGTCCTCTGAAAGAACTCGTGTTCAGCGTCTGACTCATCCTTTTCAATCTCCTATTTGGTAAATGGGGCCTCACCGGCGAGAAGTCGACGAACAAGGATGTCCGGTAAAGGTCTCTACGTTTGATGTTCTGGTGCTACCCAGAGCTTGATCAGTATAGTGTCAGAATTAGAGTCAAATGTACACAGCCACCACTGGGATCCTTGACCAGGATGGCTTCGCAAACTGCTGCTGCTGACTCAGTAATGATGAAGATTCTACATGCGCAGAGTTTCGCTCGAACATCTGTCCAAGTCAGCATCCGCTCTAACTCTACCATTACGCCATTAGATATGACCAACACGATCCGTGAGAGCCCAACTGGTCTCTCTGCGTCGGTGATCGGAGTCGTATGTGTCAGAGTAAACAGTAGGTGCGCGAGGAGTGTTGTCGACTAGACATGCACAGCCGTCCACGGCCTATGAATCTGCCGGTGGCGTCTTCCACCCACCGTCGCAGGATGAACATCTGAGACTAGATGATACTAACCACTTGGCGACAGCCAATCCGGGACTGGTAGGCTCAACAATGGGTCGCCGTCGTAGGCTACACCGCCATGGCGCCAGGTTACTCCAGCTGATTCCACCCTAATAAATTCACGTTGCGTACGGTGGTCGTGATGACAGGGGAAGACAAAGGAGAGGGGCCATGCCATGTCATGAGATGTTCCCACCTAATGAGAAGCGGCCATGATGCATGAAAGTAGAGGCACGTGCCGCTCCGAAAAAGGCGGTACACGCCGTCACATCTCCGATCATACGCACTATCATGACCTTGTAAATAAGACCCTTTCTGCTCCATGCACCGAGTTTAAACCTCCTTTATCGTCTCCACTCTACCATGACATCGACCAACAGAGCTAAACTGGAAGCCCTCTTGGAGTTGGTCAATTCCGCTACTCACGAGGCCATCACGGAATATGAGAAGGCTGGCGGTGACGTCCCCTCCATTGACTCTACTGAACCCCACCCCTTGGACGATGTTGCCAATAACCTCCCACTGAAGAGCGCCCTTCGCACTCTCGAGGGTGCCTGTGCCCAGCTTTGCACTACGCTAGCACCGCCCTCGCGTGCTATCATCAACGTGCGTCATGATTGTCACTTCTGAGCACGACAACACGACAACACTCATGACTTCTAGCTCGTCAACGTACATGACCATGCCTGTATCCGGATTGCTCTCAATGAGAACATTACTGATATTCTCATGGATCATCCCAAAGGCATCCACATAGATGAGCTCTCCAAACTTGTGAAAATGGATGCAAAGAAACTTGTGCGTGTGATGCGTCTTTTGGCTACTCGAGGTTGCTACAACGAAGGTTAATCACGTCACTTGTCGAGAATTCCGTGCTCATTCTATATGTTAGTGGAAGTCGACACCTTTTCAAACAATCGCCTCTCTCTGATGCTCCACACCGACAACCCAGTCCGTCACCTCGTTGACCTCGTTGTTGTGGTCCACAAAGGTGGTTCTGTGTTGTACGAAAACTTGAAAGACCCAAAGACCGCGTACTCCGAGAGCACGGAACACGCGCCGTTCATATATGCTCACAATAGCGGGGTCGCTGGAACAGTATCATTATTTGACCTAATGAAAACGGAAGTATGAAAATTCTGGGTGTCAAAGAGAGCTATTCATCTCACGCTTGTGTTCCAGGAAACTCGAAGAGAAGTATGCTGTGGGCTACGACAACGACGGTTCCAAGATCTAACCACGTATATAGCACTTCAATCATGCTATGAGAGCTCTTAACAGCCTCATGGGCTCTCTTGCATTCCTAACCCGTGCGCTCAACCCGGTGTATGCTGTAGGGAACTTGCATGATTTCTCCCACAGAGTTTCCCTTCGAGAAATACTCCACTGTCGTCGATGTTGGTGGGGGTGTTGGTGGATTCTCCCTCTCCCTCGCGAAGGCACACAGACACATCAAGATCACCCTCCAGGATTTGCCAGAAACACTCATTCAGGCCAGAGACGTGAGGAATCTTCTAGGACGTGAGGCAGTAGAATAATTTTCCGCTAGTTCTGGGCAAGAGACTACGCTGAGGCAGTCCAGGAGAACCGGATTGAGTTCTCCGATCTCGATTTCTTTACTCAAATCCCTGCCAAGGGAAAGGACATCTACTACGTGGGCAGAAATCCGTCCTTCGATATTCTGCGTAGCGCGAGCACTGACAGGAACGGCAGCTCCGCGGCATCCTCCATGACTGGTCTGATGACAAGGCCGAGCTCATCCTTCGGAATGTACGTAAGGCAATTGGGTCCAACAGCCGGGTCCTTATCCGTGAGTTCGGGTCGACTAGTATGTCAGGGCCTGACTCATCGCAATGCAGATGGTTATGTCGTTTCCGGACTCAATCGAAAACAAGCCGAGTTGGAGGCTGCCTCCACTGGCACCGTTGTGGTCGGTACTCCCTCGTTTGGCCCGCTCACCGTAGGACCTAACGTATCTTCCTCGCCGGAATTCATCAGGCCTCCGAACCCCTCCTTCCCAACTTTGGGGTTGGCAACATGGACATGTATCAATGGGATCTGTCGATGTGGCTCGTGCACAACTCCAGAGAACGTACACTGCAGGATACCTTGAAACTCACGTAAGCTTTGGGCCTTGGTCTGGAACGAGCAGATGGCTAGCCTGACAATGCCCTGACCTGGGATATTTACAGGACTGCAGCTGGGCTGAAGCTCGAGAAGGCCTGGGACCTGGTGGAAACATGCGTGCTCGAATTCTCGGCCGCATGAATGAGACTGGAATACGTCGCGATCTTCGGAGTGGCGCCATTGTATCCAATGTATGTACTGATTTCTGCATGATCAGGGGCAAAGGCCGGGTGTAGTATAAGTATGTATTGGGACCGAGTGGTCTGCACTAAATGTGCCCTTGGTCTGAACGTTTTGTCCATGCCTGCGACAAGTCGCGCCCATTCTCGCTCGAGGTTTGTGAGGTCCTTAGATAACCAGACACACGATCTTGACTCTAATATAACGTTCTATAGCAATACCACACGGACAGATCGAATAACTACCACTGAGACAAGCTGACCCCAACGCGAAGATAAAGACAGAGGGAGTTAATGTCATAGATATCACTTTCGGACCACTCCTTCCCTGGCTTCTCAGCATTTCGAGCTCGTCTCGGGCCTCCCTCTGGAAATCTCGGTAATTCCATATCCCCGAGTTATCTTCACTACGCTCCCGCCCAAGTATGCGTACTCGGGGTCCATGTCCACACCATCTTTGGCGAGTGTGTCGAGCACGAACTCGGCTTCTCGATGCACTTTGGTCATGTGCTCGGCGGGTTGTCGGTGAGGATGGGTTACAACGTGATGGCAAATGGCGACATCTGATGCGGGAGCGCACAAGCTGCCGGGGTTGGGTGGCAGCTTGCGAGTTGGAGTGCTTGGAGGTTGGCAGGAATGGCTGCGACGTAAAGTCTTTGATTGGCTACGTTGAAATCAGGTCATCGCCATACATAGTAATATGTTCTCATGTAACAGGTTGTGTGACTGAAGCCCGATTGCGCCTCCATCTCGATACGTGATTCTCGTAGCTTCCTCGTGTGGCCGGTTTTTCGAGCTCGCGGGACGGACGAGCTTGTCCATCCACGACTTGATAGCTGTCTGGAAGGACTTGGAACCAGCGTGGATGAATACTGCAGCACGGAAGGGGCTGAGTTGTCCAGGTATGCGTCCAGCATAGGGTACGGTTGATTTCGGATGGGTCCGAAATCAACGGTTGATTAACTGAGCCCCTTCTGAGGGTGCTACTCAACAGGTGTAGAATACGGTTGATTAACCCAACTCCAAATCAACGTTAATTTACT
>JBBPTW010000172.1:0-24969 GCA_038094575.1 Phylloporus cf. nigrescens | reverse complement strand
ACAGACACTCATACGATAGTATCTCTCGTCTCTTATCATCAAAAGACTAAAACTATGAAATGATGAAAACAAACAGAATACAGGAATCACTTTCACTTCGTTGAAGAGCTCTTACTTCATTCGCTTGTGCAGACGCAGAACACACACTTTGCTTTTGGCCTAGCTTCAATCCGGTATCAACTGGAACCGGACTCTTACTATCCGGCAGGGGAAGAGGTTGAAAGATGAATGAAGAAGACAAATTGAGTGGAATCTCGTCACTCGGTATTGTGTCTTAAACATTCTTTTCTGGACTTATTTCAGTTCTCTCCTTTTTACTTAGGATCTGGGTGGTTTGGACACGGACACGGACATGGATGACTATTGCTACACCACGGACGGTACAAGTACGTTACATTGAGATAACGCGATGACGACTATCTACGGCCCACCACCATCGATCCTCTGCTCCCAGGTCCACCGGATATGCGCCATCTCCACCAGCGCACCAGCCATCTTGGCACCCACTTCCGCCATCTGCGATTCCGTCCTTTTGAAGTTGGCCTGCCATTGGAGCATGTCGGCCTCCAATCGCGTGATAGCGAGGAGACCTTGCTCCCATGGCGTCGCCTGCCCGTATTTGTGCACGACGGCCCGTTCGACCGGCTGCTTCTTCCGTGGCGCCTTCTTCACCGGCTCGTCATCAGAGTCTTGGATGATGATCGGTTCGTCGTCAGAGTCTTGGACGACAATCAGTTCGTCATCATCTTCTGGTGTGGGTGTCACTAGGCGCCTCAGTTTCGAAGGGCGCACTGTCAACTTGTTAGCGCTGCCAATAATTCAATACCCAGTCCACTTACCTGGTGCTTTCCCCTTGCCCTTCACTTCTTTCCGGTTCGCGCGGATGCGCCCCTGCGACTTGGCACACTTCTCCTTGAGGCGTCTGCACCATAGGCAGGTGCGGTTGGGAGGGCCTTTGCAAATTGCGACTGCCTTGGCGCACTTGACGCACGGGTCGACGTGCCGGATAGTTCCCGAGTAGTCAGTCGGCTTCATCCCTGCCGGACCTTTGTCTTCCTCATCCTTGTCATCGTTAACCTCGTCGTTGTCTTCAACAACAGGGCGAGCGCGCTATTCAGATCAGTTAACATCCTACCAGAATTGACTCTGGAGACCACGCACCTTATTCCAGACTGGACGAGATGGCCCAGCCTTCGAGCCTTCAGCGGTCGCCGCTGCCCTTGGAAGAGCCCTTACGACGACGACCGCCTTTTGGCTGATCGACTTCTCCACCGTCGCCGTGGCGTTGACCGGCAAGGCGGTTTGCGCCTTTTCCCGTTCTTCCTCCTCTGTTTGTTGACGCGCCTTGTCTTCCTCTGCCTGGCGACAGCGAGCTGCGACTTCTTCGCGCCATCTGGACGCCATCTCCTTGACCTCTTGCATGCTAGTGACGACTCGCCCTTCGATGCGAGCTTCCGCCCCGACATCCCGTGCCTGGCACAGGAGAACCTGTACTTCGTTCTGGGAACCGGATCAGTGAACCAGATGCGCACGAGGACTTCAACCACGTACCAATACCCAATCCCACTCCACCAACCACATCTCTTGCTCCTCGTGGAGCGTCTTGTTGTCGTCCGGAATCAAAAGGGCGACGTCACAAAGCCGTCCGCCAGCAATTTTGAGGGAAACCGCGGCCTGGGCGCGCGCTGAGTTTGGATCTTCTTGGGAGTTGAGGGCAAGGATTTCGTCGATGGTGGAGTTGGCAGACATGGTGGTGAGAAAAGAAGAAGGGTGAGAGTGAGAAGAGAAGAGAGAAGGGAGAGAGATGTGATGCGACGCGTTGAGGTGAAACTCTGCCAGCATTGTCGTGTTTCAAGGTCTGCCCTCAATACCCGGTCATGTGACTGACTGGGGACAGTCAGATTCTAAGTCCTCTGTGGATGTAGGAGCTCAGTGCTCCTTACGTTCGTAGGGGCTCGTACCCAGTCTTTCTAGGTTCCCATAGTGTTCAAGAGTGTCCTTCAAAACGTCCCTTAGTGTCCCGCGTCTATCCACTCGTGATCAAGTACGTATTTGTTTATTCTGGTACCGGACTAACACCGGACTACGTATCCAGTATACTATCTGGTCATGCATCCGGTCATGCATCCGGTCACTCGTTCCGCTTTCTACGTTTCATTTTTATTTTGTTTCTCTCTTACTTATATAGACTTATCGACCACTGTATGGACTAATCAGTCTTCGTATGCCCACATGGTCCATGAGCTCTTCATACATTTATTCTCTCAATTGAGTTCAGATTATACCTCATCTCACTTCGTACCTTGATACCACCGTCACCGGACTCGAGTTGTCACTTATATTCTAACTTCATATTTCGTTTCTGGATACTGTTGGCAGTTGACTGACGCTGTCACTTTATTCTCATCTGTACCTTACTTAGTCGCAGGGTATGCCCAGACTATAAAAATCTTGTACCTTGTTCCAAATCAGGAGGTTTTTGCACCCCATCATTCGTCTCACTAAGTGTCAGACTCTATCGTCAAGTCTTTGTGACGCTTTCCCTCATCATTTGTCTTTTGTCTTCGTTGCTGTTCGTTCTATCCGCCTTATCCGGTACGCTATCTGGTACTGGAAACTACGCATCCACTTCACTTACGAGTCCGGAATCAACCAGACTTGACTATTTGCGCTCAGGTCTTCTCGTAGCAACACCTTCTCACCCTACCAACCTTACCAAGGAACCCCTGGGATGAGTCTAACTCGCACCCACCACTTTTATCATCACCCAACTTTTACCTTTCTTATATCGTATCCCTTGAACCACTCCAAACGTCCTAGGACATACTTTGAACCCTCTGAACCCTCAATCGACCTTAGGGTCCTCTTCACGTGTCTTCGTCCTACACTTGAGTGGACGCTCTTCTCTGAACCCTCGGCCCTCGAAAGAGCTACTGCAAAGGCTATGCTCATCCTTACCCAGGCCAAGCGTAACAGAGAACACAGAAAAAGATGGTAGTTAGGGGAAATATCATGATGGTGAAAGAAGAGCTGGGTATGTGCCATCAATGTGAAGATTAATGTTCTAGCAACAAGAAATAACATCAGAAAGCAGATAAGTAAGAATGGCCATGGGCAGGGGAAAGAGGGCACAAGGTCCAATAGAGAGAAAGGACAAGAATAGATAAGCCAACAAAGAAGAATCATAACAGGTGGAAGTAGAGGTGGTCCACATAGTCCTGGTCAGGGAAGGGGTCTTGGTAGAGATGTTCCCCATAGGCAGGGATATTAACTGAGATGATGGAACATTTAGAGAGGGTAGATGTGATTGAAGAAGCAACTAAGGTAGAATTTTCAGAAGATAAGGTAGAGGTGGAATGAGAAAAGGGCAACAAAATAGAAGAAATAGAGACAGTGAAGAAATGGGAAGCAAGAGACATGATTATGGTTTGAGGTGGTTGATGGTATGGTGTTTATTTGAAGGAAGCAAGGAAGAGAAGACAGAGGGGTGAAGATTTTTGTAGTTTTTCAGGGCAGAGTTTGCATGTTTTATATTCCATTCTGGGATCCAGGAGTCTTCTTTGGCTGAATATTCTTTCCATCAGATCAAAAACATATGGGAGAACAGAGTTTCATAGTGGTATAGAATCTTTTCAATTTTGTATTCTTCTTTTCCCTTGATAAGGTCAGGCAGTGGGGAGGGGAAGTTCAGGCTGTGTACATTGTTTTTACAATAGGGTAACAACAAGGAAGCATGGAACATGGGGTGGATTTTCCAGGTTCTAAGGAGGCATGGTTGGTAGGTGATTGAAGATAAGACCTTGATGATAAGGAAGGGTTCTTCTTGTTTGGGGGCAAATTTTGGGTTGGCAATGAAGTGGTGAAGATTGTGGGCTTCAGACCACACTTTATCTCCCTTTAAGAAGAGGGTGAAGCCTCATTTGTTGCAGGAGAATATAATCTGGTGAGCAAGTTCATGAGTGGATAGGGCTTTGTTTTGAGCAGCAGAGAGCTCTTTAAGACAAGTTTCTACAGTGGGAAGTGATGTTTTGGCTAGGATAGAGGGGAGAGCATAGAGTTCATAGCTCATCATAAGATAGAAGGGTGACTTATTGGTAATGGAATGAGGATGGTAATTATGTGTGAATTCAGCATGGGAGGTCTTATCTGCCCAAGATCTAGGGTTGCTTCCACAGAAGATATAAAGGTAGGTCTTAACTTCTTAGTTAACATGTTCTGTTTCACCATCAGTTTGGGAATGGTAGGTGGTGGAGAGGGATAGATCATAGTTTAGGAGATGGCCTAGTTCTCTAGCAAATGTGAAGGTGGATTGAAGACCTTGATCAGAGATGATTTTATTGTATAGGCCAAAGCAGAGGTAGACTTTGTGGAAGAAAATGGAGGCTATCCCTTCAGCAGTTATGGTTTTCTTGGTGGGGCAGAGAATTACTCCCTTAGTAAGTCTGTGGTCCACCATGACTAATAAAGAGTCAAAGCCTGAGAAGATGGGAAGGTCAGTGATGAGATCACAGGAGATTTGCTGGAAGGGGCAGGTGCAGGAGGAGGTGATGGGTGTGAGCAGAGGAACAGTGGGGTGGATGTTTACTTTGTTTTGCTGGCACATAGCACAGCCTTTGATATACTTTCAGACATATTGGGGAAGTCCTGGTCACCAGAATTCTGCAGAGATGAGTTGGCAGGTTTTGAAGAAGCTAGGGTGGCCTGCAGTTTCATGATCATGGCAGCATTGGAGAATAGAGTAACAGAGGAATTCATCTGGCAGGACATAGGTGTGTCCTTTATAAGTGAGAATGCCATTAGTGTGTTGCCAGTCACTGAGGCAGAAGCAAAGGGAGGGAAATATGTCTTTATTGAGTCTCTGAAGAGTGCAGAGGATAAGGGGGTTATCTTTGAAGAAGGATGCAATATGGTTAGAGAGGGCTGCATCAATGACCCAAATGAAGAGCAAGGGGGGAAGCAGCATGGTTTCCTTGTTGTCAGTTTCATTTTCAAATAGGAAGTCAGGGCAGCAGAAAAGAGTGTTAGAACCTAAAGGAGTTTCTCAGGGACATGGACCATTTTGAGATCAAAGTCAGCAAGGTTAAGGAGCCATCAGGCTTGACAATAGTTCAGGTATTGGGCCTGATGGAAGTAGGTCAGGTTCTTGTAGTCAGTGAAGACCTAAACTGGGAAAGAGGAGCCATGGAGGTTATACCTTCAAGCTTTTAGGGCACAGAGTATAGTGAGAAGTTCTTTGTTATAGATATTGTAGTTTCATTCAGCTGGCAAGAATGATTGGAAGAGATAGGAGCAAGGGTGCCAGTTACCATTGACATCTGTCTGGAGAAGAATAGCCCCAGAGGCAAATTTAAAGGCATTAGTCACAAGGGCAAAGAGTTTGGCAAGGTCTGGGAGGTAAAGAATATGTTTCTCAAGGAAGAGGCATTTAAGGGTTTCAAAGGACTTCTGGCAAGCATCAGTCCACTTCTAGGTAAGATTCTTCTTGGTGAGGTCAATGAGGGAGTAGGCAATGGTAAAGTAGTCAGGGATGAATTATCAGTAGAAGTTAGCAAAGCCAAAGAAGAAGTGAATGTCCTTGACTTTCACAGGGGTAGGTCACTTGGCAATTCCATCAAGCTTGATAGGGTCCATGGAAAGTTGGCTGAGTTTAACAATCATTTCAAGATACTCAACTTCAGAAGAAGCAAAGGTGCACTTCTTCAATTTTGGGTGGAGGTCAAGTTCTTGGAGGCAGGCAAGAACACATTTGGTTTGTTTGATATGGGTGGTTTTGTCTGGGGAGAAGATAAGAAGGTCATTCATATAGATAATGAGCCATCCTTCAGTGATTATGTCTTTGAAGAAGTTGTTCATGAATCACTGAAATGTGGCAGGGAAGTTGATAAGACCAAAGAACATGACAAGAGATTCAAAAAGGCCTCTGTGGGTGACAAAGGCAATCTTCCATTGGTGTCCATTTTTGATGTGAACATTGTTATATCCCCAGTGAACATCAAACTTGGTGAAAAGTTTAGCTCCATTGAGTTTATCAATGAGATTGAAGATGGGAGAAAGGGATAGGTATCTCAGGTGGTGTGTTCATTGAGGTATCAGTAGTCTTGGCAAGGTCAAAGCTGTAGTATGCAGTAGGACTCAGTAAACAGTTGGTAAACAGTCACTGAGGTGTCTACACAATAAGAAAACACTCTCTATAGTGCAATGTATTATTATATAATGTGTATAGCCACTAACCATTTGTACTTGACATAACTCCTACACTCCCCCTCAAATAAAAGGGTGTAGTTCAAGTTTGGAGGCAAAATGCTTCACCTTTCCACTGAAAAGAGCTTTAGTAAGTGTATCAGCAATCATACTATTAGTAGGCCAGTAGAGAAAACAAATAAAATGGTAGTATATATCAATATGTTTCATGTGTTATAATAGTTGTGGTGTGGGTGCAAGTATGACTCAACCCAAGGGGTTCCTAGCAAAGATAAAGATTGAGAAGGGGTTGCTATAACAGACCTCAGTGTGTGAGAGTGAGTCCAGTTGATTTTAGACTTGAAGAATAAATGAATCAGAGTATCCAGTCAGAGATAGAGAGTTTCCAGAGTGTGAGAAACCAGATTGGAGAGAGTCCAGAGTGTGAGAAGACTGGATAGAAGGTGTCCGGTGTATTCTGGAGCGTGGGAAAACCGAATAAAGTACTGAATATGAAGCAGATAGTAAGAGATGAGAATGAAATCAAGCAGAGATGGTGAACTGAGCACCCCAATGGCTACACAAAAGAACCAATCAGAGGGTACATTGAATGGTGGGACAAAAACCAATCAAACTCAGCTGACATTCAGTATTCTAAGTACAAGACTTTATAGTCTGGGCATACCCATGACTCAGGCACTGATATAAATAAACTAGACAGCACACATGTGCTACTGTCAATGGTAACAAGGAGATGAAATGAGATAGAATCTAACCAGAATAAATGTGACAGTCTAAGTTGTGTCAAGGAAACCAAGTGAGCTGAGATATAAACTAGAAGAAATGGCTAAATTTCAGTAGATGAAGCAGTGTAAAGGAAGGCAAGTTAGTTCTAGCAACATGCCATGAGCTTATATGAGTAGAAGAGATGAAGATAAATAAGAAATACCAGACTCAAAATCAAAAAATATCAGACTAAATACTAAACTAACCAGATTAAACCAGTGGACTAACTAGACTAAGATCACAAGCAGATTGACATGGAGCATAGAGGAATATCTTGAAGGATGATAGGGAATGCTGAAAGGACCCAGAAATGGCTTCTGCAAGCAGTTAGCTCCTACAGTGTGCATAGAAACTACCATCTTGGATTAGCATGATAGCTGCCTGGTTGTCTCCATAGAGAATTATCAGATGCTCAAGTGGATCAAATATTTCACCAATGAGACGTCAGAGCCAAATGGCTTTCTTTGCAGTATGAGTGGCTGCTACATACTCTGATTCAGCAGTGGACAGGATGATGAGTTCCTGTTTCTTTGAGCCCCAGAGAATTTCTCCTTCATCAATGAGGAATGTAAAGCCTGTGATGGCATGGTGATGTTTCTGTGAGACACTGTCTATATCCACATACCTGATAAGACCTTGAGTCTGAGTGCCAAATATGAGTGTCCAGTCCCTGGTGCTGACAAGTATCAGTAAATTTGTTTGACAGCTTCCCAGTGGGCCCAGCTCAGATTTGCATTGAATTGACATATGTATGATGTCACAAATGCAATATCCAGCCATATGCCCATAGTGAGGTAGATGAGCAACCCAGTTGCCTGGTGGTAGGGGATACTCCATATCTTGGTGGTTTCACTGGTGGTACATAGGCTTTGAGCTTCTGATAGAGGGACATTGGGGTCAAGCAGGACTGAGACTGGTTTTGTGTTAGCAAGGTTGAATTCTGCAAGTATCACATTAATATACAGTTGCTGAAAGAGGGAGATAGTGCAAGCAGCATAGTTCCAGGTGATATTCATCCCTAGTAGCCAGCTAATGGGCCCGAGATCTGTTATACAGAAACAAGCCCCAATTTCAGCCTTAAATGCCTTGATGAGTGTTTTTGAGCTCCCTGTAATGGTGCAATCATCAATATGTGATGTGAGAATCAAGATGTGTGGTACACCTTGCTTCAAGCCATAGAGTGTGATATGAAGTTCGGCAACAAGGTTATGCCTATGCTTGTCAGACCTAGATGGTAGCTCCATGTAGATGGTTTCATTATCATTGAGCTTCCCATTGAGGAACATGCTGTGGAAATCAAATACATCTATGTCCTAGTCTTGATGAGCTGCAATGGCAAGAATAAGGCAGATTGATGCAAGGTGTGCAACTGGTACATATGTGTCATCATAGTTGACTCTGTGTTGCTGTGTGAAGCTGCATGCAACCAGTTAGGCCTTGTACTTGTTGACTTCACTGGCTGCATTCTTTCTTATTTTGAAAACCCACTTGCAGCTTATGATGTTCATGTTTGTTGGTCATTTGACTATGTCCTAAGTGTGTGCATTATCTACACTTTTTAGCTCTGCACTAATCACCTCTTCCTACTTTGCCCAATCTGGCTGTCTCCATACTTCCTCTATCATCATGGGTTTTAGAGCTTTGACCTCAGCACCATGGACAACCATTGCATAGGCCATGTTATTACTGTTGAATTCCCATATGCTGACTACAGTACCCTTATTGATGGTATTGCTATCATCGCTACATTCTCCACCTTGATTCCCTCCCTCACTTCCTTCAATAACCTCTCAACCTCCTTTCTCACTCATAATGGCTCAGATCCCACATGGTAGCAGTAAGAACATGTTGCATCCATTGTGTGTGCCTATGCCACTGTGTAGGGCCTGCAAATACAGTGATTCCATGCGCTGGCAACTCAATCATTGTAGTTTGGATTACAGCAGAGGTATTTCAAAGTTGGCACTGAGGTGGTCATTTGGAGGATGTTCTGGTTGAGTGGGGGCTTGGGCTACAAGTGTGTCATTGTTAGTATTACTCCGGACATTCAACTAATCACTTTTTCCTTTCTTCCCCTTGTTTAGTGTGGTAATATGACCAATGCTAACACTGCTGCCATCACTATGTTGGAATGTTACATTTCACTCAATTGACACAATATGGTGATTGGTGGAGTATACACAGTGGGTGCTGCTTTCCTGATCATACCTTACCCAGTAGCCTTCATGGGTGTGAATGTCAAGTTTTGAGCCACTTGTGTCATGTACCCAGCAACACACACCCCAGGCTGGTAGGTTAGCAATGGAGGACTTCTTGCCACTCAACATCTTGTAGGGTGTTTTTCCATTGAGTGCCCATGTTGCTGACCTGTTTTTCACCCAGATGATATGTGTTATCACCTTATCCCATAGGAATTTCAGGAGGCCACTCATATGTAGAATCATGTACCCTGGATTTTCAGGTGGTGAGTAAACTCAATACTTAGGTACTCCCCCCCTTAATCAGAATGAAGACACTCAATGCTGGTACCACACTGGTTATGTACCCAAGCCTCATACTAACCGTAGGTGTCAAAAGTATCTAATTTAGTCAGTAGGAGGTAGAGGTGCATGTATTGGATATGGTTATTGGTGAACATGGTATAGTATGCTTTCTTCAATGGTGTCAGTGTTTGAGATGGGCCCCACAGGTCAGTATGTATCTCATCACTGAAGTTCTCATAGCACTTTGAGTCATAGACCTTGCCTATAGATTTCTGTGTGACTTTTCTGTACTTGCAGGCTTTACACTGACCCATGGTATGGTCATGTGGTCCAGGTTCAGTATTACCCCAGTTATCATGCCTTTGGTGAGCATGTTGCAGATTGTCCTGACACTGATGTGGGATAGGTGGGCATGGAGTTCTTCCATGGTAAGTACTTCTTTAGTATGTGTGACACCTGTGAATGGTATGGAGTACTGATTTTGAGTTTGATATAGACCATTTGCTAGTGGTACTTCTCCAAGGGACTGTTTCTGTGAATCAAAGATCTGGCAGGAGTTGCCACAAAATAGGGCAGCATATCCAGCACTTGTGAGTTGGCTGATTAACACTAGGCTGATCTTCATTGATGGTACATATAGGACATTTTTGAGCAAGATGTACAATGTCTTTTTGCTGTTAGATAGATAGACATAGAGGTTTCCTTTCCTGATGGCATTGAATGTGTAGTTGTCTGCTAAACAAATAGGTTTGGGCAGGATAGTCTCAAAATTGACAAAGCAATCACATGTTGGTAACATATGCTGCTGTGATGCCCCACTGTCATAAAGCTCTGGTATGTTAGTCATAGGCAGTACACTGTTATGTATGAGTGTCACATAGCTTAGGGAGGACATGGACAGTTTTGTGGTTGCAAGCCATACACCATCAGGTTCCTTCATCTCTTCTGTTGCTTCTGTCACATTTGATTTTGCTAACAACTTCCCTTTGTCCTTAGCCTTGGTCTTTGACCTCTTTTCTTGGAGTTTTTAGCTCTTTGGGGCTTGTCCTTTCTTGCCACCATCCTCTTCCCAGCAGTCCTTGTCCTGGTGACTGGTTCAACCACAATTTCCACATTCACCAGTATACCACTTCTTTTCCTTCTTTTTTGTTATATTCACAGTAAGTGTAGCATTATTGGTTGACTTTACTTTAGCTTTGGGATCCTGCATGATCATGTGGTCATATTCCTGGATGATAAGATCAAAGAGTCAGTCTACTGAGATTTGTGTGTTGTGGAGTAACATACTAGCTGACAGAGTTCCAACTAAAACTTTGTACAAGCAGGGTAAGAAGGATAGGATGGTATTGAAGAGTTCTATGTCAGAAACAGGGTATCCAACACTTGCAAGTTCTTCACATAGCACAATAGCCTTGTTGATGTGTTCATATGTGTTGCCACCTTCCTTGAGCTTCAATTCTACTAACTGTTAATGCAGATCAACACCAACAGTAGACAAGTGGTTCTCAAACACCACTTTGAGGGTATTATAGTGTTCCTTTGCTGTCTCCTTGTGTATGACACACATGTACAGTGAATTAGATAGTGTCATTGCAATAATATGGTACACCATCACATCCTAGGTGTTCCACCTCTCCAAGTCCCTTTGATACTCCTTGGCCTCATCCTTTTCTTTCTGGATGGTTGGTATCCACACAGGTGATCTTCTGAAGTTTGGGTCTGTTGGCTGGGGCTTTGTGCCATTGAGGTAGTCTTGTAGGCCTCATGCCTCAGGGCCATCCATAGGTGAGACTTGTAGGAAATTTGTTCTTTTCCTGCAGGGTCCAACTTCAAAAGCTTAATTTCTTCTACTTTGTAATACATGTTGGTGGGTTTGAAGAAGGTTTTCTACTTTGTCTATTTAGGCTTTTGAGCCAGGGCTCATAATCTGTAGTACATAGTAGGACTCAGTGAACAGTTGGTAAACAGTCACTAAGGTGTCTACACAACAAGAAAACATTCTCTATAGTGTGATATATTATTATGTAATGTATATAGCCACTGACCATTTGTACTTAACATAACTTCTACAGAAGCTTGCCATCTTTCTTCTTTACAAAGAAGAAGGGAAATGCCTGGGTAAGTTTAAAGGGCAGATTTTTCCTGCCTTAAGGTTTTCGTCAAGGAAATCCTTGGTGGCTCCATGTTCTTCCAGGGAGAAGGGGTAGAGCTTTCCCACTTTGAGGGTGAATGAGTTATTAAGGTTGATTTCATGGTCATAGGGTCAGATAGGTGGGAGATGGCGAGTTTCTATTTTAGAGAATATTAAGGCAAACTTAGAGTATTTGAAGGGAAGGACAGGTTTTGGTTTGGCTTTCTCAGCCACAGTGGCCAGTTCCGTGGCAGTGGTAAGCTTGACAATGACTGGAGATTCAGCAGGAAGGAATCTGGAGCTGCATTGGATAATTTAATGAATGCAATGGTTGTCCATTGCTCTCCTAAGATATTGTTGTTCATTTTCATAGTTAAGGTATTCATAGAGGCAGATGTCAGTAGAGGTAGTTCATATAGTTTTTGAAGGGGAGGAGGGAGTTTTGTAGTATCCAAGAACTTTGTCATGTCTGATTGAGTCAGAGACAAATTCTGAGTAAAGTCCTTTTGATTGATCAAGACCCTCATCAAGAGACAGAATCTGTTTTTTCCAATTAATAGAGGGGTTGGAGAGTCAGAGCCAGGGAAGTCCAAGGATAATATTCTGATTTCTGCAGGACATGTTATAGAACAGGGTTTTCTGGGCAATCTCTTTGATATTGGTGTACAAGGTGGTATAGTGAATGCTATCACTATTGTTCAGCAAGGAGTCAACATTTCATACAGGAATGGGGGAGTTAAGACATTGGGTTAGAAGGTGGTTCTTTCAGACAAACTGCCAGTTAATGCAGTTAAGATCAGCTCTGAAGTCAATCAGGGCATTGGTGTTAATGGTTTTCATTGCATGTGATGGTTCTATGAGTTGCAAGGAAACTTTCATTGATCTAGGGGACATAAATACTGTTATAGCATTGCAAGAAAAGGAGGGGGCTCATGTTGATTGAAGCCTTTGGTTTAAAAATCCGAGAAAGAAATCCTGGCTATAGTATCTTCATCATCTGATGTGATCTTCTCAAGCTTGGGGAGGTCTTCCTTGGATTTTTCAACATGGTCAACACAAGGTTTTGAGGAGGGGGAAAAGTTGGGACATCCAGAGCTGAGGTGGCCACTTTTGCAGCAATGAAAGCATAGTCCCTTCTCTATGCAATGTTTCCTTTCTTTCAGAGTGAGTTTCTTTACTTTGATGACATTAATATCCATAGCATTAGGGTCCCTTTCAGGTTTCTTGTATTTAGAGAAGGAGTAGTAGGGGGTTTGTCTAATGGGGTCCTAGTTTCATTCCTTGATGGCTCTTGCTTGCCCAAATCTGCTAAGGAAGATGATGGCCTTTGAGTACCATTTATCAATGGTGGTGGGGACAGTGTCAAGCATCAGGATTCTAGTCATCAGCTTAGTGGGTATTCCAGCTGAGTAGAAGTCAATTAGGACATTCTGGTCAGTGGTCTTTGCTTGGCTAGCATGATTCTTGAAAAGGGCATTATACTCTGTGATGGATGGTTCATACTCTTTTTTGAGTTTGTTGTAACATATCCTGGTGAAGCCAAGCCAAGCAAGGGCAGCTGTGATAGTGTCTCCACTTTCAAAGGTTTCTCTAAACTTCATCATGAAGGCATCAAAGGTTCCTAGATCAAGGATCAAGCCAATAAGGGCATTTAGGCGAAAAGTGTTGGCCCAGGTTGCTGCTGAGCCTTTGATCATATACAAGAGGGTAAAGATAACCTTCTTTTCATTAGTAGTATAGACCTCTTTGTTGACCATAAGGTAGAAGATAATAGCAGTTATCCAGGGGACAACCTTGAAGCTTTTGCCATTGAAGTGCTCTGGGGAGGTGATATGAAGTTCAGTGGCTTTGAAGGTCATGATATGGGGAGGGGGTGGTTGAAGAGTTGGGACAGCAGGAGTGTTCAGTTATTGAAAGGCTAAAAAAGGGTTGATTCAAGTGACTGGAGTGGGTGAAGGTGGAGTGGGGGCTCTAGGGATGTTTAGAGTGTGGGCAAGGTCTTGGGCAAGGACAGTGATGCTGGACTGTTTAGCAACAGAGGGGAGATGTTGATCAGTGGGCAATGGTAGGTTATTGAAAATTTCAAAGTGGTCTTCAGATTCCTGGTCAGAGGAGTTCTGGTCTGGCTCTTTAGAAGCAGTCCAACAAGGGTCCTGGAGGTTCTGTGGTTGAGATATGATATGGTGGCTTACTTGAAGGTAGCCTTTCAAAGAGTTAAAGCTAGAGCTTTTGTTACACTTGGCCTTGGATAAGGATGAGCATAGCCTTTGTGAGAGCTCTTAGGGTCAAGGGTTCAGAGGAAGCATGCATGCACTCAATGGTGGCACAAAAACCAATAGAGATTCTACAGGTCAGCCAGAGGTTTGAAGGAGCATTCACTCAAGTGTAGGACAAAGATGCACAAAGAGAAATCTAGGGTCAATCAAGAGTTTAAAGGTTCTAAGTAAGTCCAGGGGATGTTCAAGGAGTTTCAGTGGTACAATGTATTTCAAAGGATGGAAGTACAAAGGAGCTCTGGCTTACTATACAGGATATGAGGCAAAGGTTTATATACCTGAGCCAAGGAAGGTCATAGAATGTCAATGAACAATTATTGGTAAGCATAGAACACAAGAGAACAGTAAGGAATCATGAGGGCAGGTAATCAATGATAAAGCAAATTGGAGGTGATAGAACACTATGGAATGATGGTGAGTCATTGATGAAAGAAAATAGCATCTGATTGAATATGTCACAATAGTAATCAAGGAAAAGATAAATGAGAAAAGAGTAAATCATAACACAAGCACAGATTTATGAAGTATATGAAAAAGCTTGCCTATGTGCACACTCCTTAGCTCAGTATGTACCTTCTACTTCATGCTATAGTATCTCAAATAATGGAATCATCTGAGTATATATGTGGTCATCATGGATTTAAAGGCAGAGTAGATTACCACCATCCTCTTGTTTTAAATCTCCAGTGCATGCTAACATGTATCTTGCACAACTTTGTGGGCACAGAAAATATTAGCTCACTAGTGGTCCCTGTCAGTGAGGTCAGGGAAAGGATGTCAGTCACCTGGCATGAGGCTGTTGAGTGGAGTCAAGACTGGCAAAGCATTGGCAAGTCATTAGCAAATTGGAAGAAGTCTAATTATGTCTAATATGTCTAATTTGCTGCTTATTTAATCTAATTGAACTAATTATGAGTGAATAAACTGACTAATAATGCTAAGTATGAAAAATAAGTCAAATTAGACACAATTAGACTTCTTCCAATTTGCTAATGAAGTCACCACACAACACAATGGAGGTGATATTTACAAATGAATCACATGCTTGCCTGGAGGTCACAAATGATATCATATCTGGCAATGCTACAATTCCATAATCTGTTAGAGTCTGTCCTTCCCTGGGCCCTTGATGTAGCCATGTTGTCCATCCCACTCCTTACTCCTCCTTCAATGGTTTGTGCATGCACACTGCTTGAGGACTTGAGATGGGCCCAATATATTGTATGACATTTGATAGGCATACCAGAAGTGCTACCAAGGGTGCCCACTGCAACCCAAGACATGATATGAATACTGCTACAAAATCAGCAAGTGAAATTGTATGTTTTAAGAGAGTGCCAAACATATCACAACTGCCAATATCACAGGATATGATAGTAAAGCCAGTCTTCAATCACTGCTACTCAATCATTGTGAACCAAGGACCCACTACATGGAAATGCATCCACAGCTTCATTGTATATATCCACATGAATTTGCAGAAACAACCTCCATCTATCTCTTTGTGGACTAACTAATAATTAGAACTAGGCAGACTTGGGATTCTTGGTCACTTTACATCTTATGACTAGTTTTCTTAGTGACAGGCTGTACTACATGAATGACTCTTTGTAACTCCTGCAGGCTATGCAGAGGGGTCATTGGGGCTATGCTTCCTGAATTAGAAACAGTAGCATTGCCATTCACTAGTCCCTGAAAGAGATACAAGTGATATATAGCAAAAAGGCTATGTTTGCCTGAATTAAGCTACAGTGCCTTCTCAGAGAGCTGTGCATGAGTAAGCAAGTCACATGATAGGAGGTCTTGGTCATGTGATGCCTCTGTAGGAGTTGGGTGGCTGTGCATCTACAATGTTCTAAGATATAGGGTAAAAGTTACCAAAGGCTATTAACCTTGGTAGTTAGAAGGTAGCAGAAAGATGAACCTATATCTCAAGAAGTTGCAAGGTAGGATCTTTGAAAGATTAATGGTAGTTAGTCCATAGTATAAGCTTTCTTGAGAGTAGAGGTAGTAACTGGCTAGGTAGATAGAAGTTGGGAAATAAAGATAGAAAGTGAAAGGAGTAGAATAGGCATGGTTGACCTGACTCAGCATGATTTCATTTTTGTGCAGGTCACTGCCATTCAATATACCCTCTGTTTGGCTCTTTTGTGTAGTCATTGGGGTGCTCAGTTTATCATCTCTGCTCATTTCCATCCATGTCTCTTACTATCTACTTCGTATCCAGTACTTTATCCAGTTTTCCTGCACTCCAGAATACACCAGACATCCTCTATCTGGTCTTCTCATACTCTGGACTCTTTCTAATCCAGTTTCCTGAACTCCAGATATCCTCTGATCTGTAACTGGATGCTCTAGTCCATCTCCTCTTTGAGTCTAGAACTAACTGAACTCATCCTCTCATACTGAGGCCTGTTATAGCAACCCCTTCTTGATCTTTACCTTTGCTAGGAACCCCTTGGGTTGAGTCATACTCACACCCACACCACAACTACTTATTTATCTTATAGCACATAGTTATGATGCTCATATATCAACAAACACCAGGACTTCAGCTGAACTTCAGCATGTTGAACATAGAATTGTTTCAAACAATTCCAGACACTTCCAGGCACCTTAGGGCACTACAGTTGACCTGTAGATGCTTCTGGTTGCTTCCAGAGTTCTGGAATTTCAGAACTACTTTGTATTTCTAGATTATCTTATATAGTGTAGTTCTGAAGTTTCCAAGGTTTTCTGAGTTCGGAACTAACTTTCCCACGCTTCCGGAATCAGAAGCAGAACATTCAGAAGTAGTACTTCACTTTCCCACACCCAGTACTTTATCTGATATATGTACTAAGACACACAGTCTCCTCAATGTACAGCTACATATATCACTGGAGTTAGCAGAGTTAAATAATGCTGTTTGCACTTGAACCACTACATTCTGTCCTCAGGTGAGACAACTGAGCCTTCCCTCTGTTGCTAGGAGTACTTCTAGTATATCCAAACCCCACCTCTCAACACAGTGCCCCAAAGCTTCAGCCACTGACCATTTTGGAAATAAAGTTTATTAAGGGGGGGGATGCACAAGCTATGTATGTTTTGGGACTGGCAACTCAGCAGCCTTTCATATATAGTCAAAAATATTCTATTCATTTACAGCTACCTGCAAAACTCTAGCTGAATTTTCAATCCTTCAATCTAGAATTTTTGTTTGTAGTGGTACTAAATCAAATAGTGCTAGCCTTAGTTTGTAGCCAAATCTTAAGATTCAGATCAAGCATGGGCCTGGCACCTTGAACATGAACTGGCAGTACAGTTGCTGCAAGCTATTACTATGACCTATCAACATATTCCACAAACTGTGAAGGAGCAGGTCATAGCTATTTTTGCTCACTTGAAGGTCAAGAAAATTGCTAAGGTGACCAGGATCAGTGAATGTGCCAGAATTTTGAAGGACAATTAAGCAGTGGAAAAAGACTGGTACTGTTTGAAATATATTAGACACACAAGGTCACCCAAGAAAGCTTGATGTTCTTGACCTTGCTGTATGTCTTTCATCAATTTGGAGTCATAACAAATAATTCTAACACTACAATCAAGTTCCTTGAGGGCTGCATTGAGTGAACTCCAGATATCCAATGAACATGATAGGCTGCACAGGTCTTTGTGATCCTGATACTATCAGAAAGAAATGCCAAGACTCAGAACTGTGTGCAATTTTCAAATTATCAGAAGATTCAAAGATGTAGTTGAAGTAGTGATTAGCGAGATGGCAAAAGTAACAAGAACAAATCAAATTACTGTTAAAAACAGTCATGACAGATTTATTGGAATTTAGGATTGGTCTTAATTGCAAACTAAATGTCAATATTGTACTTCAAATAGATCTTTTCATTTGGAGAACATCAAGATTTTAAGTCTAAGTAGGTCTTTATATTTTCACATGAATTTAATATATATATAAATATATTAATTTGGTTAAAATATAAGGTGGTATACAAAGATTAGTCATGATCTAAACTCTAAGTACAGGCTTTACATTTTGTCCATAATTAAAACCAGTCCTAAATCTCTAAATAGGTGGTGGAAGGGGAGTTGAGTACCTGTCTGGGATTTAGGACTGGTTTTAATTATGGACAGAATGTGAAGCCTGTACTATTGAGACAGTAGATGTCCCAATGGTGCAAACAGGAGAGGATTATGTCCAGTAAAGAATACTTACTGGAATAGTCGGTTGGAGCTAAAGAGTAAGGGAGGTTTGGAAGGGAAGCTTTGTTAAGGTTGGTGTCAAGTCCGGATCCTCCGAACACTAGTCTGATGGGGTCCGAATGGTTTGGGAAAGGTAAGGACGGAGGTGAAGAAGGTAGGACGGAGATGGTGCAAGATGTAGGACTTGGTGCAGGACTTTTATGTCATGCCCTTGCTCAAGTCCAGTCCTTTATAAGATCAGAGTGTCGAGATAGATGGGAACAGAGGTCAGAGGTTGAGTGAGGACGAGACTTAGAGATGAGATAAGTGAGGAGGTAACTAAGTCGATATTCGTACTGAGGAGTTACAGGAGGAAAGTATCAACTTATATACTAGGAGATCAGGTCAGAGGTCGGAATAAGGAATAGAGAGAAACATAAGGAGAACAAAAGAACATAGGATCATAATGGAGGAGACACATGGTGTGGTGTGACGGAGTCGGGGACACATCTTGACTGGAGCTAATTCTAAATAGGACATACGTAATTAGAATGGTGGCGATAAGAAATGGAGAATGCTATCTGATACAAAAGGAGTTAGGTCCAAATGAAGGGAAAAAGGTCCGGAGTAACTCCGACACAGAATGAGAGTGTAACAAAGTACAATAATGGAGTTGGTCAGGGCAGTATCAGAGATGAAGGCATAGGGGTCGGGAATGATCATGACAGTGCCCCCCAATTAGGGCCGAGCCCTCGAGGCCAGTGACAATTTGCTAAGTCTTGCTTTGTCTGAAATGGTCCGGTGGGTGTGTCAGGAGTTTTCGGCGGAGTCTGAATATTACCGACCGGGGTTAAAAGCGCTTACTTCATCGGCTAAGACCTCTTGAACAACAACTTCTTCCTTCACCACAATGTCAAATGTCGACGATCGCAACAACTCCAGGGACGACAGCGAGGTGGCACGTCTGGAAGCAGTTCTCGCAGTGGCATGAAGACGGCGAGAAGAGCGCGAACGTGTCCAATGCGAAGCAGAGGAGAAGGCGTGTCGAGAGCGCGAAGAGGCGGAGACAAGAGCGCGTCAAGAGCACGTCAAGAGCGCGAAGAACATGAGCGGGAGGCGCGTGAGGAGGCAGAGGAGCAGCGTCGGTTGGAGGAGGTGCGTCTACAACGTACTGTGGAGCTGCAACACCAGAGGGAGGAGCAAGAGCGCCTCAAAAAGGCAGAGGAGGTCGAGCAGGCCTGGGAGAAAGGGAAGGAGAAGGAGAGGGCCAGCGATGGCAAGGTAAGTGGCCAGTCAATGGGGAAGGATGGAGCTGACCAAGTCCCAAGGATGACGAGGTCGTCATCCTATCTGACAGAGGTGACGTGGAGTGTGGTCGCATCTGAAACGGCCACGGAGGGTGATGACAGGTGGCGACTGCAAATGGTGCCGCAAACGCAGAGAGGTGTGCGAAGACCCCGCACCAGGGACAAAGGGGACAGCGTGTCACAGGTGCCAGCGCCAGCACCTACCGTGCAAGAGGCCACAGGAGGGAAAAGAGGCGTCAGAAGCGGGTTCTCCAAGGGGTGGAGAACGGAGGAAGAGGGTGTGTGCCATGGTGGAGATACCAGCAGCGGGCCTGTCGAAGAAGGATAGCGGAGGAGGGATGGAGACGGCCCTTCTCGAGGTGCTCCGAGAAATCGCGGGGCACCTTGGGGAGATTTTCCAGATGGTCGCAGGAATCAGGGAAGATGCCCAGGGCCTGAGGGAGGATCAGAGGGTGAAGAAGATGAGGGAGAAGGACGTCCAGACAGAGGGGGAGAGCTCAGCAGGGCAGAAGGATAAGGATATGCAGTCGGAGGAGAAGGATGCAGAAGCGGAGGAGTCGGAGGCAGATGGGGAAGGATCGGAGGCGGACGACGCCTAGTAGTAGTAGTAGTTTTTTTTTTTTTTTTTTGAATGATAGTCTTTTGTTAAAGAACCGAGCAAGTGTGATCAAGTGGTCTGGGTTTATCAGGTAACCATAACTGAGCCTACAGACCAAGTACAGGAGTTGGCGGTGACACCTCTGACTGATTGTCAAGTTCTAGGATTTTTGTACTCTAGTTCTCTGTCAACCTCGAGCAGAGGAGACAACGGAGTTGGCTATTCTAGTACCTGCCTTTGAAAGTAATTCAGAGATGCGGAGGTATGGAGGAGCGAAGTAAGGAGATAGTGGTTGGGTGAAGGTGGTTCTAAACTGCATGATATCCTCCTGAAGTAGGTAGGTTGATAGTCATCAAGTCCAAAAAGATGTGATGATGGCTGGTAATGCTGTAGGCAATATCTGTGATAAAGGGATAGGTAGAAAGGTAAATGATACCAGAGGATTGGTATTCGTAGAGTAAATGTGGCAATAGTAGAGGGGGGATTGGTTTGGGATGGTATGATGCAAATGTCTAGGCAATCCTCCCAGTGGCTAGTGATCCTAGTAGTCTGGCCAACTATGATAGGTAATTCTTGGCTGTAAACATAGATGGCTACAAGCGTGTTGTGGCGAGGTGGTAATAGGACTTCAAATCCTAATGCATAGGCAGAGGTGGGGCTAACAGGGCGAGCATAGATGAATGTACCATTTTGATTAGAATGGTAGAAGCAGGTAGGTGTAGCCTGCATTGCCTTTTTAGCAGTGGGTAGTAGTAAGGAGAGAGAATGAGAAGGGCAACGTGGAGGTACTGGAGCCTTTGTTAATCGAGGTAAGGGTCGACAGAGTGCCAGAACTCAGGGTTTCAGGGTCGCAGTGCCTCAGGGATTGGTTGTGCATCAGGTCTGATCTCTCCGATCTTTGATCAAATGAGTTTAAGTCAGATCGGAGTTGCTATGTGTCAAGGATCAAAGTGGGCCGGGCTTGTTGGAATACTTCCGATGGAAGTCTGCGACAAGTTCCAAGGCGTTGCCAAGTTCCATAGCCAAGAGCCAGGAAGTTTCATCATTTGTTCCTTCATAACCGAGCCAATGGACCAAGTATAGGAGTTGGCAGTGACGCCTTCTCTGATTGATTTTCGAGTCAAGGATCTTGTCAATCTCGTACTCTAATTCTCCATCAACCTCGAACAGAGGAGGCAGAGGTTGGACATGGTTGGGGATAGTGTTCAGAGTACACAACTCCATCTGGGAAGCGTGGAAGACTGGGTGAACGGAGCGCATGGAGTCAGGAAGACAGAGTGTGAATGAGTGTGATCCAGGCTTAGCGATAATAAGGAACGGGCCAAGATTCTTCTCAGAGAGTTTCTTGGAGGGTTGGGTGGATTGGAGGAACTTCGCTTTCATATATACTTGATCATTGATCTTGAAGTCCGGAGCAGGACTGCGTTTCGTATCAGCGGGGCCTTGATAATGTTTTTGGGCTTCTGCTATCTCCGATCAGAGGAACTCGTGGAGTTCATCCAGCTTAGTGACAAATGTTAGAGCTGCAGAAGAGGTGAGGTTGTGATCAGAGTAGACGGAGAAGTTCGGATGATAGCCCTTATTTGCAAAGAATGAAGATACTCCAGTGGTCGCACTAGGAGCATTGTTGTACGTGAATTCAGTGAGAGGAAGAAGACCTGACCAGTCGTCTTGCTGGTAATTGCAATAAATCCGGAGGTATTGCTCAAGGGTTTGGTTAGCTTGCTCCGTTTGTCCATCACCCTCTGGGTGATAACCGGAGGTGAAGTGGAGGCACATGTCCAGAGCCTTTCCTAGGGACCTGAAGAAATGTGATACAAACTCGGATCCCCGATCAGAGGTGACGTGGGAGGGGACTCCGTGCTTGCTAAACACATGGAAGAGGAACAACTTGGCAAGGTTAGGAGAGGTGATAGTGTCGTGGGTTGGAATGAAGATGGCTTGCTTTGAGAGCCTATCTATGATTACTAGGATCACTGTGAATCCGTTTGAGGGTGGAAGCTGTTCAATGAAATCCATGGAGATTGAGTTCCATGGTTTCTCCGGTACTGGGAGTTGCTTAAGGAGGCCGTATGGGCGATGTCTGGGGACTTTGGCACGAGCACAGACCATACAAGAACTGATGTAGTCCTTGACATAGCAACGAATGCCAGGCCATGTATATTCGCGGCGGATAAGTTCCAAGGTTCAGTTTTGTCCGAAGTGACCAGCAATAGGGTGATCATGGAAATATCGGAGTATACAGAGCCAGAGATCATTATCTTCAGGTACATAAGTGCGATTGTCTCGGAGGAGGAATCCTTCGGGTGAAATGGACCAGCGTGGGTCAGTAAGGGATTCAGAGGACAGGAGAGGTGAAGCGATAGGATCGTTAGGGAGGGAAGATAGGATGTTGGAACAGAGTTGTTCCATGTCGATGATTACGGAGGCCCGGAATGTCGCGGTTGTGAGGAATGTTGCTCAGAGGGACGTAGAGAGCTGTTCAGGGGTGAAAATGGGCCTATAATTATCAGGGTTGACGCGAGCATAGTCCTTATCCCCCTCTTTAGGATAGACGTCCCAATGCCGAGTCAGGGCATCAGGCTTAGCTCCGAGCTTACCAGGGCGGTATCGGACTGCCATATTGAACTGGCAGAGGTACTCCGACCAGCGCACTTGGCATCACGTCAGGAGTTTAGTGGAAGAGAAATATTCAAGATTTTTGTGGTCCATAACGACATCTATCGGAGTCGCGGAGCCTTCGAGGTAGTGACACCAGTTCCTAAATGCTTCATAAATCGCCAGTAGTTCTTTGTCATGGGTGTCATAATTCAGTTCTGCTCCTGTAAGGGTGTGAGAGTAGAACGCGACAGGGTGAATTTCGGAGTCAGAGGTAGTTATAGAGAGTATTCCAGCGATAGTGTAATTGGAGGCATCAGTTTCGACGGTGAGTGCAGAATCTGGAGTCCAGTGTACAAGGACCGGAGCGGTCGTGAAGGCTTGCTTGAGGCAGTTGAACGATTTGCGACAGTCATCGGAGAAGTCCCAAGGAACTCCTTTGTGGGTTAAGTGGGTGAGGGGAACCACGATCTCGGAGTAGTTTTGGATAAACCTGCGATAGAAGTTGGCAAACCCTAGGAATGACTGAATATCTTTCACTTTGCATGGTTCTGGCCAATCCATGATTGTTTGAATCTTGTCATGGGCCATTGTGAGACTGGAAGGGGAAAGCATATATCCGAGGTACTTGATGGAGTCCAAGTGCAATTCACATTTCTCCAGCTTGAGGTAAAGACCATTAGCGCGGAGGCGTCAGAGAACTTCTCAGATGTGCTTTCAATGTGAGGAGATGTCATCAGAATAGATGAGGATGTCGTCAAGGTAGATCACTATGGACACGTCCAGCATATCGGTGAATATTGAGTTGACAAAGTGCTGAAAGGCAGCTGGGGCGTTGGTGAGTCCAAAGGGCATTACTAACCACTCATAGGAGCCATATCGAGTGCGGAATGCAGTCTTCCATTCGTCACCATCTGCGATACGGACCAAATGGTACACATGCCGGAGATCAAGCTTGGTGTAGACCTTTGCTCCGCTAGGGGCATCAAGGAGATCGGAGGTGTGGGGGAGTGGGTAACGATTCTTTCTAGTGATTTTGTTTAGACCTCGGAAGTCGATGCAGAGTTGGAGGGAACCATCTTTCTTCCAGACGAACAGCACAGGCACGGCGAATGGGGAAGTGGATTGACGAATGAAGCCTATGCGGAGATGTTCGTCCAGGAAGTCTCTGAGGGATCCCAACTCCGATGGAGAGAGGGAGTACAGCCGACCAATCGGAGGTTCAGCACCTTCCTCAAGATCAATCTTGAGGTCAAAGGAGCGATGTGATGCGAGCGTGTCAGCCTTCTGTTTACTGAAGATGTCCTTGAAGTCGTGATACTCTGGTGGCACTCCGGAGAGGTCTATTTCTTCCTCCGGAGTTTCAGAGACAGAGGCTGAACAACCGTGGACAATGTCGTCAAGGGTTCTGAGGGAGAGAGTGAAGGGGACCGAGCCTTCCATCTTGCAGGCACGTTTGAACACAATTGTGTTTACAAAGAAGATGGGAGGACTACAAAGTCCAGGAGCAGGAGGCGAATCCAAGGTAACGTTTTCTGAAGGTTGGCTGGCTAGGCCAGAAGCAACCTGGGTGGAATTCAGAGATACGGAGGGTGACGTCGGGGTTGGCATCCTTTCTGTAGAAGGTCAGAATGTAACACTACCCAGTATCCAATCAATCAACGGATTGTAACGGGTGAGCCAGCTATGTCTGAGCACAATTGTGCATGAGGGATCCAACAAGGTTACATAGAATGTATCGGAGGTGGTTTTGCCTGAGGCAAAGGTTATTGGGAGGTCTACAGCGGAAGAAATCACGGAAGAGGTGGAGCCATCAAAGAGGCAGAGGGAAATCGGAGAAATAGGGTATGTAGGAAGATTATTTCTTGTTACAATTTTAGAGTCTATAAAACAATGAGTAGAACCGGAGTCAAGAAGAGAAGGAACAGCAGAGAGGCCATAGGGGATGATAGATACAAGGGGTTTCAAAGAATTTGGATTGGAAAGAGCGGACGTTGTAAGAAAGATAAAAGGTGAGAGGGGTGAAAGGTGGGTGCAAGTAAGACTCGACCCAAGGGGTTCCTGGTAAGGTTAGTGAGTGAGAAGGGGTAGCTATGATAGACCTTGGTGTGTGTGGAGGAGTCCAGATGATTCCAGACTTGAGAGGAAAGTGGACCAGAGTGTCCAGAGCACGAGAAACCGGATTGCAGAGTTTCCGGTAGCGTGGGAAGACCGGATAGAGGGTGTCCGGTGTAATCCGGAGCGTGGGAAAACCGGATAAAAGACCGGATATGAAGCAGATAGTGAGAGACGAGGACAAAGACAGATGAAGATGGTGAACTGAGCACCCCAATGACTACACAAAAGAGCCAAACGGAGGGTACGTTGAATGGCGGGACAAAAACCAATCAAACTCAGCTGGCATTCAGTATCCTAAGTACAAGACTTTATAGTC
>JBBPTW010000171.1:0-24995 GCA_038094575.1 Phylloporus cf. nigrescens | reverse complement strand
GAGCACGTCCGCGTCCACTCCCACATCCGTAACAGAGTGAGACGAGGTCAGTGGCGAGAGTGCTTGCACGACGACTTGGATGAGTGTCCTCGGATTCTGAGAGAGGATACATGTGCGTTCGAAGATGGCTTTGAGTGTGACTCCGGCGTGTTTTTCGATTGTGCTGGGGATGGAGGAGAGCGGGCGGACATGGAGGTCGATTGTGGCCCGGACGGGGTGTTCGGTGGCGATCCTGGCGGCGATGGGCCCGCTGACGGATGCGACGGCGGTAGTGGACCCGAATGAGAAACGAGCGGAGCCGTCGACACCAGAGAGGGCATCGAACGCGATGTGGATAAGTGGGGCCATGAAAGTAAGATCAAAAAAGGAAACCGGAAACTATAGCGACAACTGTCACTACTCTTTTCAGAAGCGTACAACCGGCGGGTGCTATTGAACAATGATGCATAATATCTACTAATGCTGAACTGAAACCCTAATTGAATTAGGGGTAGTGATTGAAAAGCCGGCATTCGACGGTACGGGGACCATTTTGAAACTACCAATCGAAAATGAAAAAGAAGACCACGAAAAACAGTGGCTCACGTCGCCCACCTGTCTCCTCACCTACAAGGTACCAAAAACCCTCCTTGTAGCAAGCTATTATAACATTCGATGCGCCCACGCCACCACGCCCTGAATCAAATTTTTCAGCTCACTCCTCGACGCCGGCGATCGCGATCCAGGAGCGATCTTAGGTCGCGTTCGGCGCCGGAAAACAAACCAGTGTCCACGTCGACCTCCACCTCCGTGCGTTCCTGTCCATCGCATCATGTACCATCGTCAACCGCACGGGCAATGTACGTCCGCGCGATCTCGTGTTGTCGCTCTGCCAGGTGCATCCCTGTCTCGTTCATGACGACCACACTTGACGACGAGGGACACGTCGAGGACACGGTGATATCTCGCGTACGATCCAACCACCAAATACACACTCGAGTTATTGAGATAGCATTTAGCTGCGGCAAGAACAGGATGCGCTTGAGCAACAGCTGTGGGAAGAACGTCAGACCATACAGAAGAAACACGAAGACAAGGTCAAAGTCGCTCGTACAAAGTAAGTGTAGAGTGTCTCGTGGTCTCTTACTCATTATTTCCTTTCGCCGCAGAGCTACATTGATTGGTGCAGGCTTATCAAAACACGAGGCTGATGTTCGAGATTATACAACTTTGTTAATAATGACCACACCTGACATATCGATGATGCACAGATGATAAACGATGCCTACCGCCGGGATCTGCAGAGATTTGACAAGGAACGGGTGTCACTTGCCTGGGATGTTCTCATCCAAAAGCAACAAGAGACACTGGAAGCCCTCGGGGTCCCGACCGTGTTCGCGACCACTTCCCAGGCCGACTGCCAGGTAAGCGTGCATTGCACACTGGCCATGGCCTTACGCATGGGACGTGCTCTTGCCGTAACAGAAGCAACGAAGGATCATTCAAGTTCTGGAAGGACTATAGAGCTAGTATGTAATCCTCTAGATACCTTTGGTATTCGAACCCGGGCGTCCTCTGTTTCTTTGGTAAGCGTATCGCGCGACTTGTTGGTGAGGGAAGCTCGAAGCCGGTCCCGACGGAAGCAGCGCTAGTCAAACTTTGAAACACCTAAAGTCTCCGAGAGTCGAGACGTCCCTGTGGCGGGTCACCGGACCCGCCAATCAGTTCACTCCAATGCACCGAGAAAGTATATTAACGGTGTTCCTTTCGCAAACGTGGTGTGCGTTGCGACAACATGAGTAGTCTTCACTCCCATGCCAGCTCAACTGTTGAGCTCGCCGTGTGGCGCTGTTCCTTACGAGATAAGTGAAATATATTAACGTTGATGTGCTTCGATAAGGCGCTGCTTCTCTTCCATTAGCTCGGTTACTCCTGAGGCTCACGGTTTCACGTTAATGTGTCAGCTGGGCTCTGGTTGGCAAGATGGTGAAACTCGATTGCTGGACTTGACTGATTAAAATTCTCGGATGGACGACCCCATTGAGTACTATTAACGACTCGAGTTTGTGAGCGTATTTGTCCCTGAACGTAACAGGACCAGCGGACCGGACGACTCGGGAGCCGAATCGAATCCGTGTTCCGTGTCACCCCATTTTGTCAGGCAACGTGAAGCTCTAATAAATTCCGGCGGTGCTATAGCACCGCGGAGTCACCGGATGCGTCAGAGACCCTTCACAGTCGTGATATTGCACCCGCTCTTCCTAGATTCAAGTTGGCTCACCAAGCATTTCGATGATCCAAGACTATCTTCGGAGTATAATCTCATCGCCTTTGATCAGCGCACACAGGGTCGTTCGCGATGTCGACCCAGTGCGTTACACGACTGCTACGTAGACGCTGCTGACCTTGCGGCGGCGATACAGGTATGCTTCCTAACCCTAACTAACTCATCTGATGGCCAGAGAACCAGGGTAAGGGAAGTTCGTTGAGGCGGTCATATAGCGTTGGCGCCGCATCGAGGTCAAACGATGAGGAGGTGGTAACGGTGCTCTCCGGTTCAGCGTCCGGAACACGTGGGGGGAGGTACGACGTCGCTGGTCCGTCAAATACACCGATATTGGCAGGTAGGCAACTGTTGAAGCTCCCAGACTCCCCACTCCACGCAAGAATGCTGACATCCCCGGATTTGACAAGGACACGAGCTAGGAGATGTCCTAAGGAGGCTTCCCCTTCACCGCGTTGGGGGGATATATCAGTAACTGAGAAGCCGAGCAACGTGTATGCGACATCTTCCACTAGCGTTGTCTGCCGCGTCGCAGCGAGACGCAATTTTTCTCGGATGCAGGTCAAGCCTGGACGAAGGGCCAGTAATTGCTGTGCAGACATTCCGGTAGCCTGCTCTATCTCTGAAAGAATCTCGGGTGACTCTTTGTGGTTTGGTAGCGCCAGACGGAGGTAAAGTGTCCAATCCTCTGTGTAGAAGCGTACAACTTTTGAAGCAATGTACTCTAAAAGTGTTCGGGAACGCGTCATCCAAATACTCTTCGTGAGGGCGCCGGGCTGCGCCGTAGAGGGAACACCTCGAAGATGGACGATCATCATGGCTGAGCCACGGTACCACTTGAACATGGACGTCAAGGCCTCCTGGAGCACAGTACGATCCTGCCGATTGATGCAGCATGTATCCGTCCAAGCCCAATAAAATTCGGCGTTCCGGACGATCTTGCAAAATGCTTGGAGTTGCTGGCGAGCAGGAGATTGACTTAGTCCATACACTTCCGTGTGAACTACCTCCTGGTACAGTGGCTCATTCTCGTCCCACGTGTGCGAAAGCATCGCGTATCGAAAGTACCGTCGTACTTCACGTTTGATATCGCCCTGATCGATTTGTCTTGTCATTGACGATACGAGTTGGCTGAAAATTGCCAACGATTCAAACGACGACGCCTGCTCGGCTCTGTTGCAGAGACGACCTGTGACAGCGTTGATAACGACGCGGGGCAAACGACGTATAGCCCGCTGAACGGTCCTACGAATTATCGACCGCACGCCTGATGGGCTAACGTACTGTCTAAGATGCTCTGTAGAACAATGTGAATAGAACGCCTCTTATGGTGATCGGGAAACGACTCACGACGCACGTCCGGGTAGGACGACTGCTCAATCTTGGAGAGCATTACTTCGAATGCTTCAATCGCAGTTTCGTAGTACCCTCCTTTGTGAAGAGCTGCGTGCTTCATCTCGTAGCCCCACGGTAGCGATGGATCGAGTCTGATCACCTGATCACCATGCATCAACAAGACTGAGTTCCAAAGGCATCATCCAAAGCCTCTTTCCATGATCCAAGGGCCACATACGCCCTGCTTCGTTTGACAAGAATGGCTTGTGGGGACGGAGGGTTGAGGGATAGAGCGATTGTATAGTGGGAGATGGCGTCATCATATAGCTTAGTGTCTAGTGTGATATATCCAAGACGCAGCAGTCTACTGAGACAACGCTGCCTGAAACCTGCCCAGAAACACTAGTAAGCAACACGATGAACCCAGAATTTACGATCACGAACCAAGAGCCCATGGCTGATGTTCACCAGGCAAGTTCTGTGCTCCTCTAGACTCGCTAATCATTTGGTGGAAATGCTCGGCTGCATCCTTGACGCGATCCGCTGTATATAGGGCCTCACACAACTGATGATTGATCGTGATGTCGATGTCATCGAATGTCCACCCTGATATCTGTCAAAGGCAGTGAGTGATCTTAATTCGTCACACGGGTTGGATAGTGTACCAGTGAAACCACCAAAAGCGATCGAGTCATGCGGTATCATATTTGGACCTGAGCACGTTCAAATGATTGGATTGCTTCATCATACTCGCTACACTCCATTTTCGAGTTACCGAGCAGAAGATACATGTAAGCCTGTTGAATACATCAGCTGGACTGTTCGCCACCCTGCGTTACATTCTTACCTGAATCGCATAGCTAGTCGAGTCAAGAGGCACCATAGCAATGAGGTCGTCCATCCAAGATATCGCAGTAGGATGCACTCCGGCCATAAACATGATAACTGCCTAAACAAAATGAGTAGATGAAAGGGCACAAAGGTCGGAAGATACGGACTTTAATCAGAAGGAGAAAGCTAGTATGAGAAGAATAGATATGCTTGAATGCGATATCACAGGCCGCAGAACCTCTTTGTCTCTCACCCTTGCCAATGAGTGCGATGCTCTCTGCAATGTAGCCAAAGACACTCGGCTGCAAGCTGATGGCCTTGGTATGGATTGGCGTCAGCGCCAGTAAAGATGGAAAGAAAGAAAGAAATACCATTTCAGCGTCGGCGAGCGCTGCGTCCCAGTGTTCCATGCGAGCTCGTACGAGTGCTCGGGCAGCAAGGGCGTGATGACAAGGATTCGGAGACACACTCAGCAATGCCTCCACATGCGCGAGTTGACCGCATTTCCACAAATCAAGGACCGTGTCGTTGATCTGAATGTCAGGTTCCTGGAGAGCAATGAATGGTATGTGCGATGAGCCGGATGATGCACAGAGATGCTAGCGATTCAAGAGACACGATACTCACATTGATGCGAGGTAAGCGCTTGATGGTAATTCTCCCGTCCCACCCGCCAATAGCCAGGGACATATCTATGGAGAGCGTGAAGAAAAAAATGCTTGGAGGGCAACGGACGACCACGAGTTGGGTTCGCGTTGGTTGGTGCCAGAACATGATAGCATGGGTCGTAGAATAGGCAATGATCTCTCCCTGTTGCAGCAGGAAAATGCATGAGTAACCCGTTGGACTGGGGACCGGTAGTTCGG
Source organism: Phylloporus cf. nigrescens (assembly GCA_038094575.1). NCBI lineage: Eukaryota > Fungi > Basidiomycota > Agaricomycetes > Boletales > Boletaceae > Phylloporus > Phylloporus cf. nigrescens. Next base: position 19,700 of record JBBPTW010000171.1, on the reverse strand, counting down.
AGAGCTCCAATCCAGTGGATGCGTCAAATTGCTTGATCGAGTTGCGGGATATAACGAAGGGACTGTTGTCGAACCAGATGAGACCATTGTTGTACTCCGGGGTTACTTCTATGGGAATCTCCAGGAGTAGGTGGCCATTGTTGCCGTCCCAGACACGAACGGGGGTTGGTATATTGTTTGTACGAAGCATTAGTCGAGGTGATGGGGTAGACGAAGAGACTTGGTTGACACATCGTTCGACTAATCAAGCGGTGACTCTGTGGAGATGGTAGCACGCGGGTCTTAGTATCCCTGTTCCCACCATGTTGTCACCAAGTCAGCAGGGCGAGGTTAGATGTCGACATGTCAGCGATGGCAGTGTCTGTGACGCGTGTCACAGTTGAAACGTTGAAATTTCGTTGAAACGCGTGAGGTGGCGATGAAAATGAAACGTGCTTGCGACTATAAAAGATCGTAGTATTCATGTCGTCGCCTCAGAGTTTCCTCCTTTACATAAAATTCTTGAGGGAACTCTTCTAATTCTGTGTAGCCCAAAATCTACGACGGAAAGTTCCAATTCGATACCGACTGGCTACTCATGGCGTATACTACTTTGCTTCTGCTTGGTCACTGTCACGAAGATCGCAGCTAATGCTGTGCATGGAGGGTATGTATGCCAATAGATGTCTGGCAGCGTGCTGTTGAAAGGGAAAACATATTCCCGTACGTCCGAGCTGTTTATAGCCTCGGACAACCAACCACACCGTCTGCACTGCACCATAATGCCATGTTCGTTCGTCTGAGTATGGAACTCATACCACCTCGGTGTACACCCGTCTTTGCCGCATGCCGCAAATTCTATACCCCATGGCCTCGTGAAAGGTAAATGGAGTCCAATTTCTCGACATTCTATGACTCTGGATCCTCGCTCCTTGTATATAGCGACGATGGTGTTGACTTGGAGTAAATCGAGATCTTGAGAAACGGCTTGGATGAGGGTGTCCCACAGTGTGTTAACAGACCGATTTACACCCAAACGTTCGATAACAGCGCTCAAAATATCTCTGACTTGTGCAGGAATAGTCGCACGTCCACCGAATCCGAGGACCAAGTCAAACATGTCCCTATGAATTATCCAAGCATTGTATATCTGTCTGGTGAGGAAAACGCACCTGTCGACCAAACGCTTCAGGTTGATCAATCCACTTTCCGTGCGAACTGCCTGCCCGCACGTTGCAAGTAAGAGTACCCTCCAGCCGCCACGCAAACATACAGAATCATCGAACCAACGCGAATCCTCGCTTCTCGCTGCTTGCTTCGCAAAGACACTGGCATCATACATTGCTTTCATTAACGCCTCCCCACAGTATCCTTTGACCACTTCTGAGGTGAGGGCGAATTCCGGGTGCGTTTTTCCACCTCCATACTGCAAATTCCCGGTCTCCGTCTCTGTATGTGTGTCAACAACAATGAATGTATTAGCGGGTGTGCTGCAAGCAATAGAGTCTTGCACGAATTGACAGCCTTCCGCAACATCACGTTGCGCTGCGGACTGGCCCGATCTTTTCAGCCAAGCATGCACAACGCGGGACTGGTAGTGCGGATTAGAGGATTTGATTTGTAGCGAAACAAATGACTCACATTTTCATTCCCCAGGTGTTTGATGTCTAGTGTGAGCGAGTCCCGTATGAAGGTGTCGGTGTTTCCAGCAAGCTGGAGGATAATGACCACCATGGGCCAGCTTAGTCTGGCATGCTTGCGTTCCCCGTATCCTAGGTATCCATACTACCCGAGTCAATTTTCGAGCCTGGGTGCAAAATATGCCTGACGCACTGCAGGATTCAGTTTCGGCATAGGTGACTTCTTCCATTCGGCCTGGTCGCAAAAGAGACAGAGGAAAGGGACCAGTTTAGAGACTGTCGCATGCACAATGCAACCCTTGCCGTCCATGGACCCTTGTTCACAAACAATCGCCCCGCACTGAACGCACTCGTGCATTCGCTCGCCTGTAAGACCGCCACAGAAACTGCAATGGCGTTTTTGAACTGTTAAGTCCATGGTAGATTCACCGCTGGTGTCATGGAATTCCTTCACCCTCTTGTACGGAGTAGGGCGACGTTTTCCTTGTGACCAGGATTCTTTGGGCATGGGGATTCCCGACTTCCACGAAGTGGGTCGAAAGACGCAATCGCACGTGATAAATGCAGAGCCTCGGCGAGGCTATGTACATATATATGTTGGCCTGCATGTTACAAGTGTACTAATCCCCGAGTTCAAACTCAACGGATAATAAACGAGTATAAAAACAAAAGGGCAAAGGGTGTGGTAAGACTACGAAAAAAAAAACAAGACAGCAATGGGAAGGAAAAGGACTGCAATTGGCATGTTACATATCCCTTCGCCTCTTCCGGAGCCGGTCTAGGTTGTCCAAGCGTTCTTGCTCTGGCGATATATACTGTTCAAACATTTGATCGACTGTCAGCGTTCCGCGTTCCCCTTCATCATCCGTTTCCCTATACACCTGCTGGAATGCTTTCCCCCAGACCAAGTAGCCATACTGGTTACCAAGTGCCTTCTGCACGAGGTCCTCCGCCATTGGAATCTCAATGTCACCCTTGGCGAAACTGTTCAGAATCCGGCGCGTCTCTGTGTTGTCCAGTCGCCTGTTCCATCGGATGAGACACGTCCATAGTCCATTCGATTCATAACGCACGTAGTTTGTGGCAACATAGAGGGTTCAGAACCCGAAGTTGCGTTCAGGGTGTCAGTATCATTTCCCACGGTATCTCTGTACGAGTTCAATCCGGTGGTCGACGAGGGTGGAATAACGCACCTCAGGATTGAATCCCGAACGTTAGCATCTTTTCGCTCACTGCCATCTTGCACATTCATTCCTAAATCCGGTAGCTGAAGATTCCGTTCGGTTTGCGCTGAATCCCTGTGCAGGGTCAGTCTTCTCGTCGACGAATTGGCTTGACGACAGTATACTTACTGATCCCCTTCGCTCATTGGCTCGGTTTCTTCTGCACTAAATCTGTCTCAGCAGGTAAAAAGACCAGGAGAAGCAACATACCGTTTCGAACGGCGTTTGCGGGGCCGGCTTCGAAGGATCGTTGGTAATGCAATAAGGTCTAGGATCTCACATACCTCGAAGCACATTTCTCTTGGGAATTCCTATGCAATATGAGTGCGTTATAGTGGGCTGAGCTATCGAACCCACTTGGCGTGCCTGCAGTGCTGTAAGTCTATCATCGAAAGTAACGAAGGGCTGGCAAAACATACACTTCTGAACTTGCGCGTGCTCGTTTCTGTCCCATCCGGCTAGCAGTGAAAATAAGTTGCCTGGGTGGCAATTGAGTGAAAGCTATGCGCACCTTCGAAGAATCATGGGGCTGTTGTCCTCCTCTTCACTGAGAAATGTCAAAGATGGCCTCTGCATTTCATGCCAGGGGGAGGGGGTATTTGACGTTGATCTCCATGGTCGCAAAGCAACTGCATTGCGGAACTTCTTGTCCCTCACGAGACTAATTAGGGCGGACATATCGTCATGCCACCCCTTCTCATACCCGGGGATCGACCCCCACATCCACTCCTCGCACTCGATGACTTTAGCGGGGAGATTGTTCAACGCTAACAAAATTCAGAGTCAAAGTATGAAATGCTGTGAGTACACTCACGAAAGAGCTCAGCGTTGTGTGTGCTGACAGGATCTAACTCAAGAACGTACTCCTCGTCCGGGGGAATCTTCGTGATAGGTGTCCACAGCCAGTCCCAAGAGTCGCGAATGACGTATTCGTCAAAGATCCTTAGTCGGTATTTACCTTGCTTGTCCTTCTTCGCATGCAAGAGCTCGTTGACAATCATCCGTCGTATCACAAGATACTGCAGGAGCTTGGTACCATTGTCCCTTGTGAGCTCAAGTTGGACATCCTTTGGGACCTTTGATTGGGACGCCTTTGACTCCGTAACCCAGAGGTTCCACTCCGTGAGATGGAACACGATACGTTTGCAAAGGTAGATCCAGGCATGGCGGTATCGGGTAGGTAAGGGGATATAACCCAGTAATACCTTTCCAGCGTTATACACTGGGACCTTGTATGGTGTCCCTTCTGAGTCCTCGTCACTCTTTTCTTCTGGAATGCCGTACCAGACGACGTTTGCCTCGTGCCTCTTCCAAATAGATTCGTCCATATCCCGGCGTACTGATGGGATGGAGAAAAATTTAATGGGCTCATAACGTTTCTTGCGTGGTTGCTCCATGTGCTGATTGACTTGACTGTGCTGCACTCAAGAGGCGTGTCGAAAAGCTTTGCGGAGCTGGAATCTTACACAACATTGACGCCATTTTTATCCGTGCAACACGCGGATTAACATACAAAGCATATCAATGATCTCAAGGTTCCTGAGATAAAGTGACAGACGTGTTCAATGAAGCCAGTACGTTAACCGTCAAACGTGTCAAGGGGGCACAAGAGATTGGTACGATGTGTTCCCTAGTTGTTAGATAGTAATGTATGCCGATAGTACTTGTAATACCTCGCTAGTCTCATCGGGTGAAGTAGCTTTAGTGACCATTGAGGAACCTCCGCCGGCGAACTCACATCAGTCTCGCGGTCGATGAATGTTTGCCAATGGTGAACCAGATCACCACGGCCCTAATTAACTCAAGCGCACCAAGGGAGGCCTGGACATGCTTGATTAACCTGTTACTGGTCACCGGAGAAACTGAAGAATTGATCAGAGGGAACATCACCTAGTAGGCGCGGCTAGTGTAATAGATCCAAAGCATTAGACGTAATCGAGCACGTAGCACGTTGGATTGATCGTCAGCGGAGACACGCGCGGGGTCCCTTTGGCGGGACAGGATCCCTCGGTCAAAAGATACCATGCTCATGCGACGATCAAGATGTACCTACGGAAGAGTGTGTAACAATGGCATTGCGAACGGAAGGGGAAAGAGGAAAATAATGCCAATACAAACTGCTCCCAAGCTCGTGCACTCCCTCCACCTGCGAGGCCCGGACAAAAGATGACCTCCACCCACATTGAAGACATACGGTGCGGATAGAATCGCCTCTAGTGCGGATGGCAATGTCTGACGGCTGGACGTCACAGCCGTTTTGACAGGAGTTAAATAGAATACCCCACGCCGTAAAAGGGGGATTGTGTCGCGCGACTTGACGACATTCCACGGAATTACCATCTTTGAATGCCGCGATGACAGGGGTATGACTGAAGATGATGGGGCAAGAAGTGACGGCAGAAACGACAGCTTCCCAGGCGGAAACTGGTCCACCGCCGTTTGACGCCAGAGACGGAGGATCGAGTGCGATGGCGCGTATGAGGCCAGCCAAGAACGAGCATGAGTGGAAGGTAGGTGCTGTCCTCACGGACAGTGCGACTATGAGATCAAAGGAGCCGCTAGCGCCTGGTTAGGTTGAATCAAACAGTCGGGAGTTGTACTTACCCCTCGACCAAACGGATAAAGTCCCCGTCCAGAGGACCTCCTGTAAGAAAGGATACCGGGCAGGCGAGCAATAGGACTCGCCGACCTCCACGAGTGGGAGCCGGGACGGGCGACTTCTGGAGGAGTGAAGGAGGTACGAATGCGTCAATGAGATCAGACAGAGTGCTGTACATCGGTCCTCCTGCATCGGCCCCATAAGCCCAGGACCGACTGGTTGAGTTGTACACGGTCTGTAATAGGATAATCGTATTGGCGATGTAGTTGAGTTGGCGCGTGCAATCTAGAAAAGTGTGGACTGGGCTCAGTCGCGACCGGGTGGAAAGAGAGCCGCCGATGGAAAGATAAGCGGAATCGGCATACAACTAAGAGACAAGTGAGCTTTGCAGCTGAAGGGAAATATCCGCGTACATTTTCTGGCTGAGCTAAAAATTCTTCGTCGAGGTACAACTTAAGGAGGGCGTACAGGCCGACGGCTTTGGGCGTTTCCAACGACACATTGAGAAAGACCAACGGCCAGGTTACCTTTGAACGCTTTATAGAAGCGAAGTGTAGCACGGCGTCCTTGGTGTTGTCAGCAACTACTTCGTTAATGGCTTGGTGCCTTACCTCATTGAAATGGAGAGCTCCTTGGCCCTCCTTTCGACGCCTTGCGCACCCAGGGCAAAGAACGGGTAAAGGGGAGTTTGAGGAAATGCAAGCACCGCTGTGCGACGTGACTGATGCACATATCCTGACACTACACGAGGAGCAAGCGAATAAAGATGGAGTGTGACGACAGCAAAGGCCGCAGAAATCAGTACGTGGAATCGTTGGCGCCGGGTTCACTGATGCAACGGGGACGATTAGAGTATGGGATACGAAAAGTATGCATACCTGCAGCTGGCACCTGGAACTGAGCCTCGCGCACTCTAGGGTCCAAGACGGGGTTGCGAATCCTATTCGAAGGTGCGGCTCTCGAATAGCCGTGAGCCAAGGCTGCTCTGCGCTGAGCGTCGCTTGCATCTTGCTGGGGCATCCTTAGAAAACATACGATGTTTTGGTTTGCGAACTACGGCGCATTGTGTGAATTTGTGACCAGAAAAGGAAGTTTTGCGCGCCGCTGTAATCATCGGTGTAACTAAGGTCACGAGGGCACATCTGTACAATAACTCCAGATATCTGTATACACGCAGTCGACAGCAGTTATATTCACTGTCCCGGATCAACTGGACAGTTTCAATGATGACAGATATCACTACAACCTTGAAGACAGGGGTAACACATCGCCATTTCACATTACACTGTTCAGAATGAGTACCGTACCATTGCCAATCATTTTCTCCAGTAGTAATCTTCTGCATCCAAACACCAGACAGATTCATCATCCACGTCCAAAAAGTCCTTCAATTCTCTCAGAACCTCGTCCAACTGGTTGTACCGTGAGGGTTCCCAGTTACTACCGATAGCAATGAAAAACATGGAGTCCGTCCCATCGAGGTAGACCGACTCGAATTTTATACCATAGCAAAATACCTCGCGTTGGAGGTGAACAAGAACGCCGAAGGGATTGTCGTGGATTATACCTTGTGGGTAGCCCAACTTTTCTTCCAGGAGCTTGTCCATTCGCTCGATCGGCAACGGGAAACCGTGGTGTATGAGTGGTGGGAATGGGATCTGGGATCATCACTCGGTAAGAGAATGCTGGGGAGCTCCTTGAGGGCTGCAGCAGTTCGGAGGATTGTGGGATTCTAGAGGTGTATATTCAATACTCTAGAGAGGTCATGTAGATAAGGCCGAGAGGCTCACGGCAAGCCGGAACTATTTGTACGGACGAGGGAGCTGGTTGAATTTTTCTTTTCTTGTTGAAGGTGGCAACATGTCGAGCGCCGCTACTGCTAAGTCAACTCCAGATCGGACTCTAAAACTGATTTTGTCGTTGTTTGTCTCTGTTCATTTTTCTGCTTGTTTTCTCGATCGTGACGTTTCTGTCCCAATAACCTCAGACGCTTTGCGTATGCAAAAAGCGTTCCCGTTTCCTGTCATGGAGCGAGAGGTGCCGTTTTGTTCATGGCAGCCGTCCCGCCGTCAGGTGGGCGTACCAGCTCGAGTAATCGAACAAGTTGCCTGCAGAACGATCCCATCCCCGTAAAGGGGCGGCTGTCGTCCTGCCGTCAGGTAGGCGTACAATCTGCTGTAGGGAATCAAACCCGGGGCTCCTTTGATCTGTGTCACAGACAATGATCCTGTCCTCTTGAAGGGGCAGCAGCCGTCCTGCCGTCAGGTGGGCGTATGATCTCTAGGGAATGCATCGAAGGGAGTGCCTGTTAACTTTTTAATCTTTTTCGGTGAATTTGTTTGTGAATTCCACTCTATTTCAGACATGGACTGCAACTACGATACTGCTTTCCGTGTGTTGTCGTAGTAATGATGTATCTTGTTTTGATCATCTGTTTCAGACGGCTTTGTATGCGGACATAGTCTGCGTGCAACAATGGTCGTCGTCTATTTTGTCATAAGAACGGATGTACTCGATGTGAGTCATGTGACACCTGAGTCGCTGATGAGTTCAACTTGAGTGTCGAGGCCATATAACCCCGACACACAATTAGGCCCGGGACATTTACCTACTTACCTACTCACAATGGAAAAAAGGGAAGGACGTGAGGTGCTGAAGCTCAGAATCCGTGAGGAAATCGGCGCACTCGCACAAGCTATGCTACTGATTCTCTGTTCGTAGCCATAAGGTTGAAAATGCCGGAGCGCTTCTGTACTTTCTGCGGTGATCTTCGCGACAAGTCGTCGTTGTTGGAGTGCACAGTCTGCCAGGCACGAATGTGCAGGCAAGCAGTCCGATCGGGTCCAGGGTGCGTCGAGTTTGATACGTTGATGGAAGATCAAGCCTTTTGCTGCCTTGTTTGTGATCGGGAGCAAGCTGTGGCGCAGAGTCTTGAAGGCGGAGAGCAGTTGGTTCCGGTGAGTTCCAAAGATTTTCTGGGTGTGATGACCTATGCATTTTTCAGTACGGCTTTGGTGGATATAGCGGTCGTCGTCACTCAAAACTAATGTGGCCTCTGATTCTTCTGATGATCGAATCAAATAGTAATGGCGTCGTCCGGGAGAGGTTAAGTGTAGACCTTCAAAACGAGTATCTGCCACGGAAAGAGAACGTATGACTGTTGTTCTCTGTCAAAGCCCTCATTGACTAGGCCTAGCTGCATTTCGTCGCCTTAAACCTGGACCAAAATGCCCAGGTGCTCACGGCAAGCGCTAAATCAATATGCAATTTCATGGACAGGTCTATCACGTCTACGTACCCAGCCAATACGTTTATCGTCCTCGACCTCGAAATCGACCCAAACAATGGAATGTTAGGGAATGCACTCGTAGAAGAATTGCTAGAGGCTGTCTGCAGCCACGACCTAATCAATCGAATGATCATCACAAGTGAGGCTGCACGAAATGGACAGCGTAACCACCCACAAGTATGGTACGACAGTTCGCCTTTTAGCAGGGGTGGCTGGCGTGGATTGGTCCTCGCAATGGAAGGATGGACGCTTTTCTACCGCAGGCCGTTTGGGAACCTCGTTTCGCTTGTAGAGAGGTAGGCGGGAAAATCGATATGATGAGCGTAGTTCTGACTGGGTCCCAACAGTCAAACATTTGACTTTGCCCTCGCATTTGGTGCCACGACCATTCAGTCCCAGGATCTGAAGAAATGCATCAGCAAGATCGTTCAATGCATTGGAGTAAACAAAATTACAGACATATGGCAGAGCATCTCGCAGATTGTGGCACACGACCGACTGCTCTTGCAGGCGACCAATGTGGTACTTGTGTACAAAGAAAGAGATGGAACGGGCACATTTAGCAGGCGCATCGGTGTCCACCACCCGCCGCTGCGCCCTTGGGGCTTCCAATTTGAGGCCTGTGGGACAACAGGATGCTATCCCCAAACGAGCGAGCTTGTGGTGAAGAATAGTCACGGCAAAATACAACTCACCTGCCAAATATGCCTATGGAAGTCGGCATGGGTTGGGGAGCGTGACGTGGACGGGTATTTCCATCGTGTGAGCAGCATGGCTCCAAAAGTTTATTGGCATGTCTTTCCAGCGTCGGAGGAGCTGAAGACACTGTTTGTGAGGATTACCGCCGGGCGGGGGTCTGGGAGGAAGGTCTAACCCATTTTATAGTGACTAAAGATATATGTACATTCGGCCAATTGGCATCACACGAGCGAGTTGTGCATCTATGTAAATGGGCTGTAGTATCTGGCTATTGACTCAATTACTGGAACCGGAGAAGCGATCGTCCAATCTAGGTTCCACGGGGCATACCAGCATGACACGAAGGATCCATGTGTACGTATGTTAAGAAGTGTATGGAAGTACCGAAGGTGATGAGCATAGTAAGCCAAGCGATTTCCTTTTGCGTGAATATGCCTTCCGCCGCCTAGGAGAACAACGTTGCACATGGACTGCCCCAGGCGGTGTACCTTAAGGGAATTACTGCTATCTGTTCCCTACGTAATGTACTATAGCTACTCACTCTCAATTTCAGAACATTCCATTTTGTGCACCTTTGTGATCCAGTCAAATCCAACCCGCTCCATCATCCGACGTTTCGAGGCATTTAGGTTAAGGTCCTGTGCCTCCCGAGCATAATGTAGAGCTGCTACCTCCCCGCCATGACCCATGATCTCGTTGGCAGTCTGGGAGAGTCCGCCATCAGTCTCGTAAGACAGGAACATACGCTGTAGAGCTTGGGCGAAGTGTCGATGTAGATGAAGGCCAAAGGGTACCTTCAGCTCCCGCATGAACCAATTTCTAAGGCAGGCGGATAGCATATTGCTATCCCAAACCTTTCCATGAGACACGAACATGTACGTGGCATAAATGGCCTGTATCTCTGCCTCCTCCTTGTCCCCCACTGCCTGACTTGTAAGGGCAAGGGTCTCCACGGGTCTCACGATGCGCAGGAGCTTCGTGATGATGATGGAAAGGGCGAATGGAATGACGCGGATAATGTATTTGTGCTGGCCAGTCGTCGCAGTGGTCTTGTTGTAGTTGCTGTGCGTGATCAGAGTTCCTAGTCCCGTCGATAGGAAGAGGTGTCGAGGACCTGTAAGAGAGTTGGCATACTGCCAGCTGGTGACTTCCGTTCCCCGACCAGGAAGGGCAAGGAGGTGGAGTAATGTGAAAGCCTCAGACCAAACCTCGCTGACGGCGAGCAACCATCTATTTAGGGCACTTGTATTCCAGATGATTTCATCCCCTTGACGTGTACACAGAACACCATGCTCACAAAGGCGTTGAAGAAAGTGGCCCGCAGGGAGATTGTTTGGATGATAGGAATCGGAATCTACTTCACCTTGGGTGAATAGACCAAGACCAGGGGTGTCCATATCATTGGTTTCAACAGCAGGATCAGGGAGGTCAAACGAACCGGAGGGAAATCCGATGCTGAATAATATTTCCTGGTCTACCTTCTGGGCCAATGATGAAAGGGAGTCGCCCACCCGGTTGACATACTGTGAGATGGTAACCATGTGGTTCTGAACGGTAAGCGCGGTAGCATCTGTATTCCACACAATCATGTGGCCTGAAGGCGCCTGACGAGCTATCCGGCTCATGGCCCGCATGCACCCCCGCACAAAGGCAAGCGGGGAGAGGTGCTCTTCGGATGCCCATCGAAGCACCGTTGTTTTCATATTTCTATGATGCAATTCAGTATTCTGCTACTGTGGGAGCAAGTACATATACCCACTGTGCGAAATCCATATAGAGCGTTTCGGAATCACTCGCATCATCCGGAGTGACATCTTGGAGAGTCCGATACTGCTCCTGTATGTTAGCCATGATTGCGAGGCGAATACCAAACTGGATTTTGGCATAGTGAATGGTGACTTCCTTGGGATTTGCGAAGCCGCCCTGAGGTCGTGTGGAGCGTAGGATGGTAAAGATTGTGGAGGGATTCCGGAAAACATTCTCGAACATCTCGAATGAATTGTTTGGCATATAAGTACTGCAAAGCGCTTTGTGGGTGAGCGACTCGAGCTCTAAAGATGATGCTTGGGACTCAGGAGCGAGCGCGTGCAAGAGCTCTTGAAAGCACTCAAATTGATGGGCGGTGAGACCAATTCGAAGTCCACCTCCGGATGAAACCGGGGACTCAGAGCCACCCACAGTGACTTCATTTCGTTGGAGGCAACGCAGAACGAAGCATAAGAGTCGGACCTCCTCCAGGGCATAGGATGTAATGGTACTGGATCGCGCCGGGCGGTTGAAACGATCTATCATTCCTCGCTCTCCCCTGAACATTCCTTATCTTAGTCAGAATTCCACTAATAGAAAAGTAAACCCGTACTGCTTTGGAGACACCAGAAGCTCTCGTAATTGATTTGATACATTTGGGATCTCGTCGGAAAGCTTTCGGAATCTTTCGACAACAATTGGCTTGAGCTTTCGAAGGGTATGCTCATGGCGGCCAGGAAGATCAATTGCCTTCACAATCCTGCTCGGATCGAGCGGGAGAATAAGGTCAAATGCCCGGTTTTGTAAGAAGAATGGCAGTATGTTTTTTCGATCCAGAGGAGAGATCGCGATGCTGGAATTTGATTGTCGTTGACAAGATCTGAGCAGTTGATGATAAGACTTTTGTGGACCATCGTTCCCCGCTCGATCCACTGGCACGGGAGCTGGACCAGGAAGCACTGGGAGCCAGATTGCGTTAGTGCGGTCACGGTCAAAGGACTGGACTAAGCATGGACGAAACTCCTTCGAACGCCGGAGGTCTTGACCTTGGGAAGTCCGTTCATGTCTCTCTGGTGAGCGCCGCCTGTGTTCCTGCCAGTGCTCCCGCATTGTCAATGGTTCGGCCACATCCTCCCCGGGGTCATAAGTTGCAAAAGCACAGTGGGCACACTTGAAACCTTGAATAGGAGGACCGATGTGAGCAATAGGCCCGAACTGGTCTTTTCGCATGCGAAGGCCCCGCAATTCAGCAAGGGAGATGACAATATTGGGGTGCCGGTTGACAATCCGTTGGACAAAGCGTTTTTGTGCAGGGGTATATGCTGATTGGCCTTTGGAAGTGCTATGCTTTCTACAAAGTTCTAGCCAATGTGGTGCCCGATCACATCGGGCACTGAGTGGCTTCCCCTTCTCTGGTCCCCAGCAGTGTGTGAACAAACTGGCCAAAGGAACACCATACCCGCAAACCTTCCCTTGATGAAGATTTCGACATATGACTATGTCGTAGTCATCCATATATGCACAATTGATGCGCGATAGGTCCGGGTCCTCGGTGAGACAATTTGTGGTTGGTATCGCATTTACGTCCTGCTCGATTGGTGACCCCAGGACTTGTTTGGAAACTCTAGAGTGGTGTTCAGTGGTGCTCCAGCAGGCCGCGGTGAGGTTATACGCACTTCCCGATCTGGAGCTCACTTTGCAGCCAGCGAGTACGCCTGGGGATTCTTGACACATCAATATTGAATGTGACCCGCATATATATGTCGGTGTTGACCCCTGCAGACATCGCCGAGGGCTTCTCAATGGCCCTAGAGTCCTTGTCATCTAGCACAAATGCAAAGGTATCCTCTCCAGCTGGCGAAACTGAGGAGGGAACCATCTTCGAGATAGCTGTAGATTTGAAACGGCTTATTCCTGTTCCACGACCTAGCGCTCGCAAACCCACTGGTCGGAAAGCAGAATGCTCAGCATTTTCATCGTTATCGTCATCAATGGTTGAACCTGATGATGGACATAGGTCACCGGAACCTGGATCTGTGGCCACCTCGCCATCTGAATCCATGTTAACATCGAAATTAGCGCAGATAGTGCCGCGACGTGGACGTTTAGACTGGGAGGGAATAAGAACGTAATCGAGAATCTGTCGTGTTTTTTTTGGCAGGACAGTAGTCAATGCAGACGCTGATGATGGATCTATAATGGTTAGTTTCTTCTGCTCAGAACATAGTCTCTTTCAAATGGCTCACCTCGTTGCGAGCTGTTCTTGGCGATCCCATCCTCCACTAATGTATTTGCTTCCCAGCCTTCCTGACTGTCATTAGAATTCATGTGCTCACTGCCATCGGGATCTTCACTATCGTCCAGATGTGACGGTTCGCTTTCTACTTAGCACACATAGTATACATGGCGGCATATTCAAAAGATCACAACATTACCTTGAGTCAAGGCCAGCACATCTGGATCATTGGCTGCCAACTTCTCTATTTCCAGCTCTAGCTCTACTTCGGCCAAACGATCTTCCTCCTCTGTTGGCTCCTTGAGCTCCATGTCATTGGGCTCAGCCACACCATATTTCAAGACGTTTTGGTGACCTGATAGTCCGAGTTCAAGACGTAGAAAGCTTCGCAATGCTGAGATGGTTGGTTGGGGAAATCCATAAGTGTTGTCGGAAACCCTTGAACCGAAGCTATGTTGAATAATCCACCAACAAAAATCAGGCGAGCCATGTACTTACAAATGGATGTCACGCTGTTCAGTATCATAAACAATGGCACAGACTTTGAATGGTTCACCCACTTCGGTGGAGGCCAACCCTATGCCATTTAAAGTACCTTGAAGACTGCTGAGAGCCCAGCTATTTTCGAACAGATAAAATTGTGTAACGACACAGACAAATATTCACATACGGTTTCATGCGATCCCAGAGCATAGTTGTCAGACAAAAGTAGGATGTGACGGTTGGGACCCTTTGTTCGCTTGCTAACTAAATGGCCCGCTTAAACAAGTCTGGGTCCCAGGCCTGCTATGTTCTGCCGAGCTTTGCCTTGCTCTTTGAAGAGCGTGGACATGGTCTTGACACTCTCTGGTTCAATTTGTGAAATAGGCATCAATGAAGTTCACTATTGAACCTGACATTACTGTTGTCATGTGGATGATCATTCTCTAGGGCTCCGCGACTGGTGCATTCACCCGTCGAGCGTGCGAGCGACAATTGACAGACTTGTGCAAAGGATGGCTCGTCGTATGTCATGCGAGCTGATCAACACAACTAACTGGCGTCTATTCAGTAGAGCAGCACAGGCATCTGCATTCGAATCATCCCAGATCTGTAGCAAACTGGTATCGTCCATGACGACACGAATCTGTTACGTGCGTATCAAGCGTGAAATACAAGAGTACTTCAAATACGTGATGTTCTCGCACAAGTGGGAGGACAACGAATCATTGTTCCAGCAGATGGTACACGTTTTCATGTATGATCTAGACGAATCTCCTACTTATGACTAGCTGTAAATGTTCTGCAAGATCGTCCATACTGCCGGATTCGCATGGGCTTGGAGTGATAAGTGTTGCATCAATCAATTAGATCTCTTCGTGATTCAAGAAGTGCTGGTGGCAGTGTTCAAGTGGTACCGAGGGTCTGCTCTGATGATCAGTTACCTCCGTGGTGTCCGGTCCTTGTCGCAGCTTGTGGTTCTCATGGGAAGCATATAAAATAATCGTGCGTGGACACTTCAAAAATACATTTCCAGATTTGATCCATCCTTGGTTACCGTGTGATGCCACCTCCATCACCAAATCTAGGTGACGAGGAGGAGATGGATGGCGCGCCAATGGACGGTGAAGAAAGTGATGTCATGTTGTCGTCTGTGGGACCTCTATCGCTGTCCCTCTCTATATCTATTCAAATAGCATCGTTGGATCGAGAGACGCGGGGCGGTAATGTAGGTCGGTTATATCTCCTCAGCTACGAAGGCCAAGTGGGTACTCCGCAGTTCTCATAGACGTCCGTGTCATCCGTCAGCGGAGAGACCCGCTCTGCCGGTACCCTGACTGCTCCGGGTTGCGATGGGTGTA
Source organism: Phylloporus cf. nigrescens (assembly GCA_038094575.1). Taxonomy (NCBI): domain Eukaryota; kingdom Fungi; phylum Basidiomycota; class Agaricomycetes; order Boletales; family Boletaceae; genus Phylloporus; species Phylloporus cf. nigrescens. Next base: position 4,448 of record JBBPTW010000171.1, on the reverse strand, counting down.
CTGTGTTGTGCCTCGGCCGTGGACCAAGAGGATCCGCCGGTGGTGGAAGAGGCCGTTGGTGGTCGATGGCACTGGTACCTGAATCATCCGGTAAAAGATCCTCGTACGAAGATGCTCACCGCGTCGCCTCGACCATCAGTACTTCTGCGCTCGTGAAAACTGCCCTCTATGGCAAGGATGCAAAGTAAGTCGTTTGATTCCTGTTCACCCATGACCATGCCTGTATTAATGTCGTTTTACCTAGCTGGGGCCGCATACTCTCCTCGACAGGCTCTACTCCGCTTACTACCCCCCTCAACCCGGACCTTGTTAGCGTCGCGTTCATCCCTTCACCCTCATCGTCCAACCCGACCCCGCTTGTCGTTCTCAAGAACGGTGAGCCTGTTGGTGTTGATGAGGCACGGGCGAGCGAGATACTGGGTGAAGAAGACTTTGAAATTAGAGTTGACCTTGGAGGACAAGGAGTCGGTGGCAAGCAAGAAGCCACGTATTGGACCTGTGATTTCAGCTATGTGAGTTCCTTCGCTTTTGGAGTTGCTTACACGAGAATGCTAACGCGATGTTGGTATGCGCTGCAGGAATACGTGCAAATCAACGGCGACTACCGGAGCTGAAGTAGGGTCATAGTAGAGGTATTGATTCTTGATTCATTAACCTGATGTTGCCATGTTATTTGCTGGGCTTCGATGGTCAATGAATCTGGCCGTGTCAGTTGGGACTGCCTTTGGGTGGAACGATTGTGGAAGCAGGTTATCATGTTACGTATTGGAATAGGCCATTAGTCGAATGACAATCGAATGAAAAACTGGCGGTCTTGGCACAGCCATCGATGTGCGTGTTCGCGGCGTGGCTAGAAAGAAGCTACAACACGATCGCCAAGACAGCTCCAGACGTTATTCTCGACTTACTCGTGGTCGCCGAGGAGCACAGTGATCTAGACTCGACACCCATTGTAACTGTCCTCGGTAACAGGGCTTTCTGTTGATTCGCTTCCGTGGACGGATCACCCTAGCGTTTCAGAATGTGGCACTTCAAACTTGTGCTCGAGAGAAAATGTGGTCAGTGCATTTCCATTCTCCCTCATCTGAATTCTGGACTATCACCCGGATATCACATTGCAGTGCGCATGTCGTTTTGCCAAGCGTTTGGTGGAGCAAATTGACCCCTACCGCAGCCGCCTCGCCTTACCCATCCACCGAGTGACTCCTGTTTCCTGGAACCCTGCATTATCTAACACATAAATCCTCTCCGAACTCCTCCTCGTGGGCATATCGTGGTTCCCTTGGGAAAAGCGCACACTGGTATATTTTTACTATCCACGTCAACGGAGGATTCATTCGTCGGTCAGCTTTCTTATTCTTTGGTTTGCCTGACGTTTCCCCACTCATACGGGCACAACAATACAGGACACAGGACACAGGACACAAGATACGAGGTGGAACACAGACGAGAACAGGAAGAAAAGACACGAGCGGAGAACACGCGGAAAACAAGGATGGACGACGAAACGTTAATTGGTTCGGCAAGGTCCCCGCAGACTAGCCCCCGCTCAGCGTCGTCAACGGCGGGTCCGGAGACAACACTCACAAGTGGGACGGGCACTTGGATGAGGGGGAGGGGGAGAAGAAGGCCGCTGTACAATTTGGCAGACGTGGTTGCAGAGCTGGAGCGCAGTGACAAACACCATACTGGTTCGTCGCCTTTCGTTACCGTCAAGAAGGTCCTGACCAACCAATTAGCGATGGGAGAACCTTCGGGCCCAGAGGCGAACGAACGTATGGTTCTTCGGTTCCTTTTTCTTGGATTTGTTAACCCACATGACGCAGCACCGTCGATGGACGAAAACCAGCAACGCGCTGACGCAGTCTTGTTTTACCACTTTGAAACGTGAGTCAATTAGATGCACCATACTCCTTCACCTGGAGCTCACATCCTCCAAGACGAATTGAAGCGCTTGACAAACAGGTATGAAATCTTACCCCTCCACCCCGATCGAATATGATGGTATACTCATCCTCATACGTGCAGCTCCGCGATTTTGAAAATGCCTCTCGCGAACTTGGGAGCTCTGTCGGAATTGTATCGTCCTCTTTTAGGCTTCAAGAGCGCCTCGCAAAGATCCTTTTTCTGTTTCGTGAAAATGCCGCCTATCTCTACCCACGCAAGATTACGCGCAAACCTCAAGAAGCGCTCCTCAATCCCAATGTCATGGAGCGACGACAAGAGTGGCGTAATCGCTCGACGATACCACTCGCACAGGATAATCTTGAGATTGATATGCTCCCTTTTCAGTTGGAGAGTCTCGCAGGGGACATTGGGGCATTCATCAATTACTTAAACGAGTTTGAGGAGTTTAACGACGAGGCGATCAGTCAGTCTATGCGGTCGTTTGAGGGAGATCTAAGAGTACGTTGCACTTTCTACCTTCTCTTGCTGTGCATCTCATCGTATTCGACTACAGTACTTTTCTGCCTGTCTCTACGAGTACAAAAGTAGGTGCCCTGCTGCACTTGGCGTGGAGTGTCTCACATCCTGTTTCTAGACCAATTCCGTTCATCGGCGGTGCAGCGCTATGTGCACGACTTAATGATCGAGATAGGCGGTCATCTTGACGAAATCACTGCAGCGCTCACCATCTTCATCGAGATCGGTAGTTCATTTGTATAGTGGTGCGGGGGTTGCGTACTGATGCCTTATAGGTATCCCAACCATTTGGTTCCATCAACAACATGCCACGAAGAACCTGATGAATGTTTCGATGTCTTTGGATCAGTCGATGCCACGCTCTTGGTCCTTTCGAGCAATAGAACAAACACTGTCCTTGCTAAGACTGCCAGCATGTTTTGGTTGTCGTCGCTAGTATTCAGTACCGCAGCCGGGGTCAACGGCCTTCTCGGTCTCACTTGGAAACAATCCATCTAGTCAGCGCATCCGTGCTCGTTCACTATTCTCATTCCTGACCTCACTCAAATTGTGTAGTCGCTCACCTATGCATCGAGTCCCGTGGTGGCTACTTGTATGGATGAAGGGGTGTCCACTCGTGTTTCTTGTGGTTGCTATCGCGTGCTTTTCGGCTGGTGTGGTGCTCTTTATGTATTCGTCTAATCAAGTATGGTCTTCTCTGAGTCCTCACTTCCACGTTATAGATTGGCTTATTTGATTTTAGCACCCTATCGCAGGAGCTGTCATCGTGGTCACGACGGTACGTTCTGCTACCATCCCGAGGTAGCCGCAACATTTAATAGCCCCCCCACCTTTGAACCCAGTAGGTCATCGCATCGTTGGGTCTTATTTCCATCTCAGGATGGTTTATTTTGGAGCGGTGGACGTTCCTGACACAAAAAGATCAGAAGTGGCTCGGGGAGGTTATCACCGAGACTCTCGACCAGCTCGCTGCACTTGGCATTGTCCGCGCACACCGACTCGCGATTCAATGGTGCAGCCAACGTCTCGCCGCAATGTGTGCGTGCCTTGGCCGGTTCATTTCCTGGCTAGCTACCGCGCGCGTGTTCACGGCAGGAACTCCGAAGGACATGATCACCCCTGATAATGCCATGGAACTGGGTAGGACTTCACACTTGCCGTCCATTTCGAGCGAAGGTCCCATATCGTCTGATGGCCACAAACACAAGCACAAACATGACACCCATCTCATCCTCGACGTCCGCGACCCACGTGTCCGTTTCCAGAATGCCGTCCGCGCCGTGATCAAGTTGCAGCGCACGACCGGCAAGCGCGCGACGCCAGTTCGCCCGGGACTACCCCGCCGAGACTCATGGTGGCAAACTTCGATGTCTGCGGGTCCGGAGACATCTACGAGTCCCGTCCCAGACCCAGGGCTGTGGGCTTTGAGGGGCGCTAGGGTGACCAAAGTGGTCGAGGAACTCAAAGCGCTAGAGTTGGTGCAGGAACTATACCCGCATGGGGCCCTTGTGAGGCATGTCCAATTTTCGCCCAATGGCAGGTATTTTGCCACGTCGAGGTAGGTGGCATATTCGCTGTGCGCTTCACGGATGTTCAACCGTCCTTTTCGTTAGTTGGGACCGAACTGCGATGATCTTTCGAGTTGGGGTGAGTCGCTCGTCTCGGGTGGGGTTTTGGTCTGCCAACTAATTTTTTGTAGGAAACACTCACACATCATCGCAAGCTTGTGCACGTCCGAGGTTTCGTCAGCCAAGTCGCCTGGTAATTGTCTCCTGCTACGAACGAGTGGTATTTTTATGACGCTACTCAGGTCCCCAAATGGTCGTTTACTTATCACGCGGTTTACACGTGGTCTCAAGTTGTGGTCTGAGGTGATCTCTGCCTTCTTTGTCGACCACTGTGTATTCTAAGCAAACTTCAGGATGGGGTGTGCAAGCAGACAATCGACCGGTCCAGGAGTGTCAGTTCGGTGGTCTGGCTTCCTAGCGGACAAGGTACCGAAGTGGTGTCAAGTCTTGGTATGT
>JBBPTW010000170.1:0-25160 GCA_038094575.1 Phylloporus cf. nigrescens | reverse complement strand
AAACTCTCTATCTCTAACTGGATACTCTGATCCATCTATTCTTTGAGTCTAGAATCAACTGGACTCATCCTCTTGCACTGAGGTCTGTTATAGCAACCCCTTCTCAATCTTTACCTTTGCTAGGAACTCCTTGGGTCGAGTCATACTCGCACCCACACCTCAACTAATTATTTATCTTATAATGGATTAACTAAGCTAGGAGCACTTGGGGAATCTGGACAGTGACATCCATGTAGTAGGACATCATCCTCTGAGATGGAAATAGTAGTAGGGGAACCAGAAATGTGCTTCAGTGATGGAAGAAATAATGGAACTGCCCTTGAGGAAGCTATATAAATTGTAAGTAGATATTCTACTGGCAGTGATGAGTAAATATTAGTAACTTACCATCTCTTTGTTTCTTGATAGTAGGTGGTGACTGTAGTGGTGACCAAAGTGTACGAGACCGCTTCCCTAAGTGTATAAGTAAGGTGTCAGTACAGAGATGACAGTGCAAATTTTGGAACAGCTTACTGCACTGCTGGGGTGATGTTATTTGATCTGACCTTTTCGCTTGTTTTTCTTTATCCTTTAGCATGGTGGCATCATAGAAGTCAATGTTCAAATCAAACATGGAACTGGAGAGTTTAGCATCCAAGTTACTTTCATCCAACTGAGGATCAGTAGAAATACTGATAACATTGTCACCAAGAGCTGCTTTACTAGCATGGTCAAAATCATAAGTCTTGATCTCAGAGTCAGAGTCTCTGGCAACTGGTGGTTCCTTATTCCATGAGTTATAAACCCCATCTGGAATGGACTTCTGCATGACTTGGGAGAAGTAAATTTAGTTTTTCTGCAAAATACAATGTGAGTACATACCAAATCATAGTGCACTCTCCAGTACACTGGCTCAAGAGTGAACTTTGTTGTCAAAAAGTGTAGAACCATTGGGTTCTGTGACCTTCAGAACTTTAAAAACACTACAGGAGTGAATGAGCATGAACCAATCTGGTAATGGCCTTGCAGGCTGGGCCAATGTTGTCTCCCAAACCTTAGTGAGATACTTGAAAACTTGCGGAAACCATTTACAGACTTAGTTGTTCACCTCAGCATATGTCCATGTGGCATTGATAGCAATTTCTTCATTGGGGCCTGTTGAACTAATGAAACATCCTCAGTTTCGCATGGCCTGTACCTCGCTTGCAAATGTCTTGTCAAAAGGGGCCTTTGGGCTCTTTATCTGTCCTCCATGCTGGAAAATGATTAGTTGAAGTGCTCCCAGACTGTGAAACTCACCTGAACTTCACATACAACCATAGCAACAGAGTCAACATAGAAAATTGATGATATACCAGCCACCTAAGAGCCCAGTGGTGCTGGATTGCTTGGGATGTGAGATCGGGAGGACCCTGCAATTGCAGTAGTAGAGGGCTATAAAAATTTGTTGGCATTGGATGCATACATAAGTAGTACAATGCACTTACCTTTTGAGAAGTACCAGAAGCATCTTTCTGTCTTTCTGAACTAAACATTGCGATAGCCTTGACCTGAGCCTTGGCAACCATTTTGGTCAATGGTTGTTGCTTTACCTTAGGCTCTCTTCTGGTGAGGTTCTTAAAGATACTTTGGATCCTGAATTCCATTGTATTCTCACTGGCAGTAGCTGCTTTCAGACCAGGCTGGGAAGACAGTGGTGGACTCGGATTTGGTGGTGGTGGCAAAGGTGGCAGATCACATCATTATGTTAGTGGAGGGTGTTGTGTTAGCAGAGGAGGAGTAGCAGATCTGGGATGCTTGCTGATCCCATGGTCATACTCATAGTAGACAGGCTTTCTGTCATCCTGCCAACAGAATTCTTCATACTCACAGGTGCCATTGTTGCTCCAACAAAATGTGAACTGGTCAAGGTTTATATCAAGGAGGAGAATAAAGAGGGCAGCAAAGGGTGAAGGGGATTACCATTGGCAGGATGAGGATACCTGGGAACTGTACCAGTAGGGCCCACAGTGGCATCATAGTGGTCTGACTGATTTATATATGTAAAACACAAGGTAGATCTCTATGTATCAACAGCATACATCAAACAACTGAGTGCCTGACACTAGAGGTGAGCATATTCATATCAGATCTTGTCTCCAAGAGATACATCTAATTGGCTGGATCACCCTCTGCCTAGACGAATAGTCTCAAAGACAGAGTAATGGCCTTGTTCCCACTCTGCTGATGTGATCCCAAATCCATCTGGTATGAGGTCCTAATCAATCACCTGGTACAGTGCCTCAAAGTATGTTGCTTTGTCTCCAGAATTAGTAAATGGGCTGTGTTGAGATGGAATGTGCACTGCTTCCCGAGTCACAACACATTGCTGACAATGATTGTCAAGGTTAGCTGCAAATGCTGCAAGCATATTTTCATTACCACTCCCTTCGTCAACTTCTGGACTGTCATCTTAGTATGTGCCAAACTATGTTTGGCCAAGGAAGTGAAGGTCCTGTAGTTGACATTAGTTACACATATAGTTTATAATAATTTTACATCACAGTACCTGCAGGAAGGAAGAGGGTGTGCAGCAGCCATAGGTGATGAGGATTTCGGATGTTGAGCCTATGTTGGTTCTCAAGTCGAACAAAGAATGCATGCCAGTACCGAGCAAATTGTGTTCCAACTTTACTCCACAGTCATTCAATGCGTGAATTATTTGTGGACCTAAGATAGCAAAGATTAGCTTGCTGCTAAATGCATGAAGTTGGCTGCTTATAAGCCCCAAATGAATGAGGTGCAATGGGGACCATTCTTCATGATCATATATGTCACAACATCTAGGTTTTTGCCTCCTTGATCACCTCTTACCTGGAATGGTGTTTCATATTTCATTATTGCCTCCTTGAAGAGATCAAAAACAGTTGCCAAGTGATTGTTATCACTGGCATGTAGTGCCATTATCTGACGATAATTATAGACATTAGCAGTGTGTCACAAAGAAACCATGCCACACACTGTATAACAAAATCCATCAATGAAACCATGAATTACAATGTCCCAACGAATAAGCTTGTGATGTCTGTCAACATGCCATAGTGCATTTGGCTGTTTTACATAGTATTTACGTTGCCTTTTGACATGATGGTCCTGGAGAGCTTGGCCAATGCAGTCAACCCTGTAAAGCAATTGGATGACCTGATGGTACTGTACATGGTACCCATGTGCTTGCAAGTGGCCCATTGCATAGTGGAAGCCTGAGTCTGGATGTCTGGCCTTAAATTCCATAATAAGTTGGTCAAGTTCTACATTGCTCAACACTAAGAAGGAGCATTTGATGCCATGTTTACATAGGTATGAGTGTAGAGTATTCCTATGTACTTCCAAGATATGTGACAGCTCTGTGAGTTTGATTTGCTGTGAATTAGAAGTTGCCTCCTCAAGGTAGGCCAGGTCAATGACTTTCTGGGGGTGTTACGCTTATACCCTGGAGGGTTCGAGCGCAGACTTGGACTGAGAGCTTTCATTCAGAGTAGGAGAGGTTTCTTATAATGCCCAATCAGAGAGCAAGTCCAGCGAAGCTGAGTTTTGGGTTCTGAGACGTCTATTCCAAGTAGACTAAGCTTGGAGTTTACAAGAGAGTGTAACTCAGTTTAAATACTTCAAGACAAGAAAGTAGCCATAGCAATAGCCAGTGTAACACCCGATCAGAAGGAAATGAAGATTAGAACATCAATCATAGAAGTAGTGGAGAAGAAGTTAGGAGCACTGGAAAAAGATGGTAGTAAGGGGAAACATCATGATAGCGGAACGCAGTGAGTGCTATCAATGTGGAGATAGTGTCCTGGAGATGAAATGAGGGTATCAGAAAGTGGAAAGGTGGGGGTGACCGTGGACATGAGGAAGAGGACGTAGAGTCCAGTAAAGCAAAAGAACGGTAATAGGGAGGATAACGAATAGAAATCGTAACATTACCCCTTTTGTATGTCGGAAGACACCAGAACTTCTGTTCAAGACACAGAGTCATTCGAGGACAGGGGAGCCAGAGGAGTTGGCATGGCCAGCATCGTCTGCCAATTCTTCATCAGCCGGGTCTGTTGGAGTCGGTGAGGAGCGGGGGCGAACAGGGTTCCCCAACCAGTTGAGGCAAAGGAATGAACTGGAGCGGGAGGATACGACAGGGGAGGAGGCTGGGTGACGAGTGGGACCTGTTCCGGAGACCTTGTTGCACTTGGGACAGTCGGCGAAGGGGCATCTGGTATGAAAGGGGTGACCCGTGCGGTGGCAGACATAGCATGCTTTGGAGAAGTCATGATGGGTGGTGGGGTAGGGACCAACTGGGTGGCTGTTGTGGCAGGCTTCGCGGAAGTGGGCGGGTTTGGGTTTGGAGAGGGATTTAGCGAGGTCTGTGGCATGGGCGTAATTAGCAGTGATAATGAGATCTCCCAGGCCCAGCTGACAGAGAGTGTGAAGGAGGACCTTGCGCTGTTCTTGGTGGATGGAGGTAAGGGTGTTCGAGATGAACAGGGTGGCCAGGTCCACTCTCTCCTCTTGCTGTCGTATCAAGGGGAGAAAAAGGCTTATGCGTGCGGTGGTTTGATACGTAAGGAGGAGATAGTGGATGGGAGAGCCAGGCTCGATCAAACCATCTAGGTGATACATCAAGTGAGGGTCCTCTAAGAAGGCGACGTATAGAGGGATATCCCTTTCGTCCATAGGCTCCTTGGATTTTTGGGTGGCTTTTGGAAGCGAGGGGGTGGGAGGAGAGGAGGGTGGAGGAGGTGCCACTACTAGGGGAGGCTGAGAAGGTGGGGGAGACGATGACCAGTCGTGTGGGAAGAGATGTGGAGAGGCGGTTGGTGGAGGGACAGGGATGGGCTGCAAGTTTTTGGAGGTGAAGTCTGGGTTGGTCATGGTACAAGGCAAGAGCGGTGTGAAGAAATTTCTGAGAGAAGGACAAAGGTGGAGGAAAGGTCTTTGGGTGGGCCTTTTTGTAATCTTCTAGGATATCCTTAGCATTTCCCAGGTTCCGTTTCAGTTCCCAGGAGTTGTCAGAGGAAGGATAGCCTTGCCATTTGATGAGGAACTCCCTCCAGGCTGGAGATCCCCAGTGATGCAAGATTGCTTCTATTTCAAAGTGTTCCTCTCCCGATATTAGATCCAGAGGGGGAAGAGGAAAGTTCTTGCCGTGTATGTCATTTTCTTTGTAAGGGGTGAGAAGAGAGGCATGGAAGGTGTTGTGGATTTTCCAGGAGCGCGGGAGATGGAGTTTATAGGTGATTGGGGAAAGGATTTCTGAGATGGTAAAGAGGCCTTCTCGTTTAGGGGTGAACTTGGGGTTTGGGACTGCTCTTCGAAGGTTTCGGGCTTCCAGCCAGACTTTGTCTCCTTTCTTCAATATAGGAAGAGGGTGTTGAAAACGAGCTTTCATGGTTTGGAGGGCCAGAGCATGGGCGGCTAAGGCTTTGTTTCTTGCTGCGGAGATAAGCTTGAGGCAGTCCTCCACAGCCGGAATGTTGGTATCAGTGATGATGGTTGGTAGGGGGCAGGGTTCATAGCCCATCATGAGAAGGAAAGGGGACTGGTTGGTAACTGAATGGGGGCAGTGATTATGGGTAAATTCTGCCATGGTGATATGATCAGCCCAGGTTTCAGGGTGGTTTCCACAGAAGATTCGGAGATAGGTTTCGATTTCTTGATTTACCCGTTTGGTTTCACCATCCGTTTGAGGGTGATAAGCGGTAGATAGGGAGAGGTTGTACTTGAGGAGATGATCTAGTTCCTTGGCAAATGTAGAGGCGAATTGAGGACCTCTGTCAGAAATAATTTTGTCATAGAGCCCGAACCGTTTGTTGAAAAAGAGTAAAGCGACGCCTTCTGCTGAGATGGTTTTCTTGGTTGGGCAGAGGATTACCCCCTTAGTAAGGCCATGGTCGACCACGACCAGAAGAGTGTCAAATCCTCGGCAGGGGGGGAGATCAGTGATGAGATCGCAGGAAATTTGTTGGAATGGTCATCGTGCAGAAGAAGGAATGGGGAACAGAGGTGTGTGGGTAGGGTGTGTGTTGGTTTTATTTTGTTGGCAGATGGCACATCCTTCTACATATTTTCATACAAAGGTAGCCAGTCCTGGCCACCAAAATTCCGAGGAGACGAGCTGACAGGTTTTCAGAAACCCTGGGTGTCCTGCAGAGGAGTGATCATGGTGTCTGACGACGACTGTTCTTTGAAGATCACCATCTGGGGGAACATAGATTCGACCTTGGTACGTCAGTACTCTATCCGTGAACTTCCAGTCTGAAAGGTGGGTTCGGAATTTAGAGGGTAATCCCTTCATTGCTTGCAGTGCGTCCTGTACCAAGGGGTCTTTTTCGGAGGAAAGAGATAATTTCTGATGTAGGTCAGAGTCAATGAGGCGGATGAATAGAGAAGATGGTAAGAGAGTGACGCCTTCATTGTCAGAGTCTTCTGCGGAGATGAGGTCTGGTCGTCTGGAGAGGGCATCCGGTCCTGCAATGGTTTTTCCCGGGACATGGTCAATTTGAAGGTCAAAATCCGCTAGGTCTAATAGCCAATGAGCCTGTCGTCGGTTTAGTTTCTGAGGTTGTCGAAAATAGGTTAGATTTTTGTGGTCTGTCCAGACCTGAACAGGAAAGGGGGAACCATGGAGGTAGTGTCACCACGCTTTCAAGGCACGAATGACTGCCAGTAGCTCCCTGTCATGAATATCGTAATTTCGTTCTGCAGGGAGGAAGGTTTGAGATAGGTAGCCACAGGGGTGCCAATCTCCGTTGATGTCCTGTTGGGAGAGGATTGCTCCTGAGGCATATTTCGAGGCATCCGCAGTTACTGCAAATGGTTTGGATACGTCCGGGAAGGAGAGTACTGGTTCTGATAGAAACAGTCGTTTGAGAGTGTTGAAGGCTAGTTCACGGTCTGGGGTCCATTTCCAGAGTGCGTCTTTCTTGGTTAGATCAAGTAAGGGTCAAGCAATGTCCAAGTAGTGAGGAATGAACCGTCGATAGAAGTTGGCAAATCCAAGAAAGGATCGTATATCCCGAACTTTTTGTGGGGCAGGCCATTCGGCAATTCCTTTGAGTTTAGCAGGGTCCATGGCTATTTGTCCCGGTCGGATGACCATCCCGAGATAATCTACTTCTGATACTCCGAACTCGCACTTCTCCAGTCGGAGGTAAAGATCCAGTTCTTTCATCCTTTGGAGGACTCGTTTAGTTCGTTCTTCATGGATAGTTTTATCAGGGGAGGAAATCAGGAGGTCATCCATGTAGATGACCAACCACCCTTCCGCAATCATGTCTCAAAAGGAGTCATTCATAAAACGTTGGAAGGTAGGAGGGGAATTGGTCAACCCAAAGAACATAACCATCAGTTTGAAGAGTCCCTTATGGGTAATGAAAGCTGCCTTCCACTGATCTCCATCTCGGATTCGAACATTATTATATCCCCATCGTACATTGAACTTGGTGAAGATCTTGGCGTCTTTCAATTTATCTACCAGGTCTGAGATGATAGGCAGTGGGTATCCATCTCATACGGTGTGTTCGTTTAGATAGTGGTAGTCTTGGCAGGGCCGAAGTTTTCCATCTTTTTTTTTGACGAAAAAGAAGGGGGAAGCCTGAGGGGAAGAGGAAGGTCGGATTTTCCCCACTTTGAGGTTTTCTTCGATGAAGTCCTCTGCTGCAAGTTTTTCGTCAGGGGATAGGGGATAGATCTTGCTAATTTTTGAGGTGAAGGATTCCTTTAGATTAATAGGATGATCATAAGGTCTGGATGGAGGAATATGATCTGTGGACTCCTTCTGGAAGATAGAAGCGAACTCTGAGTATTCTGGCGGAAGGGTCACTGGTTGCCTGGTGGAAAGCTGAGCCAGTTCTGTCGAGATGGTCGTTTTTCGCAGGACGTTCTGAAGTGGGGTTTTAGAAGGGGGGGTTTGGAAGAACTGTGAGGCGGATTTCTGGATACGGTTGAGAGAGTAGGAACGATATGCTCTTTTCACCCAATTCTGGGGGGTTTCGTGCCCTAGGTAGGCCAGGGTGTGACTCTGGGGTTTCCGAGAAGGTGAACGAGGGGGTTTGGTTTCTGCCTTCTTTGTTTGAGTAGGCAGGGAGTCGGAGAGATGTTCATAGTAAAGGAAGGTAGATTGGTCTTGGGTTTCGGGAATAGAAATCTCCCTTCGTTTCCAGTCGATCTTGGGGTTGGTTTTCTGGAACCAAGGGATCCCTAGGAGGACATTTTCTCACCCCAGGTGCATAACATGAAAGGTTACTTTCTGAACGACTGAAGCAATCTTGAGGTAGAGGTGGGAAGTGTATTTGACTTTCCCTTTTCTATTAATGGTATGGTCCGCATTCCTGACGGTGAGGGGTCTAAGCAGTCGAGTCAGAGAAAGGTGGTTTCTCTTTGCAAAGTCCCAATCCAGGCAGGAGATATCTGCTCCGCTGTCGAGCAGAGCGGTGGTGTCGACGACTTTTAAAGTTTCCGAAGGGACAATTACTTGTACCGCAATAGTCAAAGCATTTTTGTCATTCGAGGCTGTAGTTACAGGTGAGCATGAGAGAGAGGGGGAAGGTCCTTGCGTCGAAGAAGGCCTCCCAATTAAAAATCCTCTTCAGTAAGAGAGGCAAGACGAGCTATGAGATCCTCGTCATCATCATCATCTTCTTCTATCAAGGTGGGGATCTCGCTGTCCTCTTCCTGTCCCACTTCCCTCACCTTCTTTTCAATGAATTTGTCAACGGTCTTCTTTGCCAGCCCATGGTTTGGGCAGTCCCTGGCTAAGCCAGGCTTTCCGCAAGTAAAACAGAGGCCTTTCTTCATGTAGAGCCCTTTCTGTTCATAGGAGAGACAATCTATGTCCATGGCGTTGGGGTCCTTTCCATTTGCGGCAGGGGGTTGATAGGAACGATTGGAGGAAGGGGGGGTGCGACTGTTGGAAGAAAATTTATTGAGTCGATTAAACTGAGCCTGGAAGAACTCCGCTTCTGATACCAGGTGTCGATTTTGTTAGGAATAGTATCCAGAGAGTAGATGCACTTTGTGAGTCGAGGGGAGAGTCCCTTGGTAAAGAAGTGGATGGTAGCGGTGTCATTAGCTATTTCACTGGTGTGCAATGCTACCTTGAACTTGTTGATGTAGTTCAGGACCTCTCTTCCTTCCTGTCTCAGTTTCTCCAGTGCATCCAGTCCTTTGGCTTTCTGGTCCATGGGCTGAAAGGATTTCTTCAGTTCTTTTAGGAACTCAGCGAACGAGGGCCATTTGGAGTTATCCAGAGCGTCTCAAATAAAGGAGGAGCTCCAGGAGAGGGCAGGGCCTTTTTTCATAAAGGAGAGAGCGAAGGCCACTTGCTTCTTGTCAGAGTCATAGATGGTTTTATTGACGGCCAGGTAGAGTCGAACTGATTGGATTCAGGGGAGGAAAGTCTTTTCTGCTCCATCATAGTCTTCGGGAAGTTCAAGATGGAGTTCTTTGGGAGTGGCAGTTGTCATGGGGATTGGTGGTGGAGCAGAGAGAGGAGGAGCAGGTCCAGGAGGTCTCTTTTGAGGGGTGGAGGGCAGAGAAGGGTTCTGGAAAGGGTTCGCCCACGGGTGTGCCAGGGTTCTTTGGTTTTGAGAGGAGGGGGGGGGTGGGAGCAACTAGATAGTGCTCAACCAGAAGAGGAAGCTTAGTCTTTTGTTATGCTTATACCCTGGAGGGTTCGAGCGCAGACTTGGACTGAGAGCTTTCATTCAGAGTAGGAGAGGTTTCTTATAATGCCCAATCAGAGAGCAAGTCAAGCGAAGCTGAGTTTTGGGTTCTGAGACGTCTATTCCAAGTAGACTAAGCTTGGAGTTTACAAGAGAGTGCAACTCAGTTTAAATACTTCAAGACAAGAAAGTAGCCATAGCAATAGCCAGTGTAACACCCGATCAGAAGGAAACGAAGATTAGAACATCAATCATAGAAGCAGTGGAGAAGAAGTTAGGAGCACTGGGAAAAGATGGTAGTAAGGGAAAACATCATGATAGCGGAACGCAGTGAGTGCTATCAATGTGGAGATAGTGTCCTGGAGACGAAATGAGGGTATCAGAAAGCAGAAAGGTGGGGGTGACCGTGAACATGAGGAAGAGGACGTAGAGTCCAGTAAAGCAAAAGAACGGTAATAGGGAGGATAACGAATAGAAATCGTAACAGGGAGTGACCATGTCATCCAGTATGGACAACACTCACAGGCTGTGGGATGATAATGTCAAGATTAGTCCTATGTAGTATGAAATAGTACATCAATGCTAATACCAGAGAGAATTGGCAGGTCACTTGCCGATTTTGCACATCCTTATAATAGTGCGAAAGTGTGAGGAATAGTTTGAAAAATTGGATAGTTGCCATTGCCAGCCATTTTTTCACAGCTGGACTCCTTGAAATATGATCCTGTTCCACAGCATAGAGGAGTGGGATTGCATCAGCCTCTATCACAATGCAATGGGATTGAACTTGTAGCAGATCTGTCTGATCTTGGTCGAGAAGATGTTGTGCACAATGGTAGATACCACTTAGCACAGAATGTACTTGCAAGAGATTTGGGTGGTGATTGCTACCTGGGAGTGGCAACAGCAATGGAAGTAACATGTAGAACACAGGTGTCACTGAAGAGGACAGTGACCAACGACTTAAAGCATCAGACCACATGAAGTCACATGCTTTGACTTCCCAAATTAGTCATATGCCTCACCAGTGTTGCCCAATTCTTCATATGTATCTTCTAGTGAGCTCTAAGTTCCTGGCTTTCCTTTTCCATCAAGCCAGCTCAATCCATCTTACTGTGCATCTAGAGCAATGTCTTCATTTGTTTGCCATTCCGATTATTACTACCCAGGTGATACACATGTTTTTCGGATATGTACTTGCTATAATCCAAAATATCATGTTCATTCTAATGCTTTCTATGGTCTCCCAGGTCAAAAACACACTCTACAAGCTATATAGTGATATCTTTGTGGTGCACTCTGGCCTTTTCAAGGATATGTTTTTTATTGGCAATGACACTGAACCTCAACCCTCTGCTGAAGGGATGAGTGACACCAGCCTGATTTATCTGGAAAGTGAACAGAAATCTGTCTTTGACTTATTTCTTGATCATATAAATGACCAGCATGTTTTTTTGGTATACAACATGGATGCTCCCTGACATTTTTACAGTTTGCACAGTGTTGGCTCCAACAATGCATATACCCATGAACAGCTGCAGGACCTCTTGCAATTTGTTGACAAGTATCAGTGCCCAATGACACAAACTTTCATCATTGACCATATCTGGGACATCTGGTACTCTTATCACCCAGTGACACTCATGCGCCTTGGTTGCCAGTTCAACATTTCCAAACTATTCAAACATGGATTCAAGTCTCTCCTTGATGTCCCACTCAAGGAAATCTGCAAAGAACACCACCTGGAAATGGGAAATGAGGTGTTTATTGTGCTAGTATATGCTAAATGTGTACTTGACAAGCACATCTGTATTATTGCGAGTGAGGAACTGGTAATCCTTAATCACACAGAAGGTTGCCAAGATCCAACGGCCTGCCAGGAAGATTGGCACAGTGTTTGATGGAATGGAATGGGTCACTTTCTACTTGATGGAAGAAACCCACAGCCATTTGGTGATGCTGTCAAACATTTCCAGCAGATGAAGTTTGATCACATGGGTTCTGGATATCAACGATTAATGTTTCAGGTTTTGGATTGTGGTGTTGGCTTTTGCCATGCAAACATCTTCATTACAGATATCTGTGATAAACTAGTAGACACATTTCATCTGACAGATATTGTCTAATTGTTCACATCACTACTACTTTGCATTCGAATATGACGCCTCTCCTGTTATTTACTAGTTGATTGATTGGTTATTGTAGTGATTAAAGTCACACTGGGGAAGAAATCGCACAGTCCTGGATGACACTTTTTGTGGATTGCACTGGGGAAGAAAAACTGCACAGCCCCTAGGAGAGTTTTTTTCCTAGGAGTACCTTTTTTGGAGGTGGGGCAGGGGAATGAAAGCACAGGAATAAATGTGCAGAATTAACACCATACAGAACTGGCAGGTGCTGGCGAAATTTGAAAGGTCATTTACAATCTATCACCATCCTGGGCAGCACTCAGCTAATACTATCATGCCCTATGATATGAAAAAAATCAGTAAACCCTTTCTACTGCTTCAACAACAACAGCCACATTTTCCAGCTGTCATCCATGGGTTAAGACTAAGTGTTTCTTACAGCTACTGATTTTTCCAGATTTTTAGTTATTTTTGTTGAGCACATAGAGATGCTCTAATGTTCAGACCCCTTTTGCACATGCAATGAAAAATTCTGTCACACCAGGTCACACTTCCAGCACCTGTGGGATCTCAAATTCCAATCTCAGTGTGCACAGCATGAGTGGCCCTACAGCATACTGGCATTCAGTGCTAAAGTGGAGATTAAACGTTGTCACAGATCTGCTTGAGTGTGATGACCTCCTCTGACCTCCACCTTATGAATTGCATCTACAGTCTCACAAAGTGAATGTTTTCCTTCAGAATTTTACCTAGATGGTTTTCATGGATTTACTCATGACTTCCAACATTTATCTCTTAGTTTGATAGGCAGGATCTCTCAGATCTGGGCTCTAATGTTTAATGTGACCACTTATTTCGATGGTTTTTGTTCAGCTATGAATAAAGCATCTAATAAACTACTGCCCATTTTTTGTATACAAGATAGATACATTAATAGTTATTTCCCAGAATTTTTTTGAGTCTGTAGCATATCTGGTTTGTAGTGATCTGAAACATTTGCATTGCACATGCACTTTTTATTACATGTGAAATGATAGTAACTCTTTGCAGTGCATGATAACCAACCCAGCATGGACCACGGATGCCTGTTGATGGCATCAACCTGAACATTGTCTACCTCCATGTTATGTAAAAGACTATCCAAATTGACATCAAGCTTGCCTCTCTGCCCCATGGCTGCCTTATATGCCTCAATTGAGTGAGTGGCGCCAGTTGTCTTAATGGTCCACTAGCATCACTGAAACACTCCTTTTTAGTTTTGCACCAACCAAGATACCTCATAGATGTTGACTGCAGACCTTGGTGGTTGCTACTTGGTCCACCTTGTCTCTCAACACTGTGGTCCTCTTTCTGTTACTGTGGTCCGAGGCCTGCCTATTGATGATTGGCTCATGGTGTATACACTCTAGTTTGATTCCAGCCCTCTGGCTGTTTCTCACTATTTATGTTTCATGGACCCAGATTGATGATAGTCCAGAGCAGGGCACAAAGCTGGGTCCTTGGCTTTGTTCTTTGACAATATGGTGATACTTTGCAGAGTACTACCCTGCATCGTACATCTCTAGAAATATATTAATCTTCACTACCCCTGACTGTCGTGCACAACATGTCTAAACTCATAAAGATCAGTCGCACACATCTTCTCTGCTAATATGACCCACAACCCTTACATAGGAGTGTAATTTACCAGTGGATTGTCCATATGTGTTCAGTTATCATCCACTGTTCTTGCCCTGCAGAAATCCATGATTTCTTAGCCCTCCTGGTAATATACATATAGGCCACAGTCTGCCAGGTCAATTGGTCATCTGACCACCTCTCTCCTCTGGTCTGCACTTAAAAGAGCTTTGGTATTGCTGGTGGAGCACCTGATTATATCCTGCTTCATCAGTCCTGACATCCCAGCTTACACCTACCACTACAGCAATGACGAAAGGCCATTTATCTATCTCTTCAGAGTGAGTGCATGTCACCTTGTCTCCACTCGGACCCTTTCTTTTGTTCAGCATTTGAATCTTCCAGGCAGAAGGTGTGGCAAGGCTATTGCAAGGGCTGAGCACACCCAGTGTTATTGAGCCCCAGTTCTTTCCCCGCAGAACATACATCTGTGAGCTCTGTCAGACCTTTGGATCTGTGAGTGCAGGTTAGTCTGGGCATGATAAGTGATGAGAGAAAGAGCTCACTTTGTATAAAGGACAGATGAAGAAAGGTTGGCACCAGGGGATGATGGGTAAAGTAGTGCCCATGGATATGAGTAAAGGTGACCAAATCAATCAACACATGGAGAGATACACAGGCCACTGCTTATGCCCCAGATCCCTGACTTTGCTGCCTCACATATCTGCACCACATACTCCCTGTCAATCTTCTCAAACTGCGCTGCACCACCCACATTGGTACACATCATGCTGAGGGTGACAAATACAATATCCAACTGACCAGCTCTGAGCACTGCTGCATCAAGGTTTTTGAAATCGACTTGAATGCATTATTTCAGTTGGGTAGGTGTGAAGAGTCAGATGAGGGGAAAGAAATGCTCCAGCCATATTCACCCATGTGAGTCCATTCATCACTTGCAAGAAGTTCTGCAAGGAGCCTTTTACTTGCGATGCCTATTGTGCCAACAAGGAGTGCTGATTTGCTGGCCTGGCTAGCCATAAAGCAGAATGCTGGGATTGATGAGGGTGATGTGAAGAGAAGTCAGAGTATTTTGCATGCATTCACTTGGTTTTTAAAGACATGGCCATGAGTTGTGACGATGCACAGGACCATTCTGTGGACCACAACTACCAAATAACCATGATAAAAGGTTTGACTCGACATGAATGACTAGAGTGGATTCTGCTGCTGTTGACATGTGTATGTCTCATGGGAACAAACATGCAAACAAACCCTCCTTTGGGTCCATGGATGTCAATCACTAAGGTGCAGCATGAGGAGAGAAATGAGTGAGAAGATTGCATGCTAGATGGCCATATTTTGGAGATTCATGAAGATAGAAGGTGAATGATTCCCTAGACTAATGACCCATTGTTTTTATCAAGACAGTAGATGTCCTGATAGCACAAACAGGAGAGGATTATGTTCAGTGAAGGATGCTCACTGAAATGGAAGGTTGGAGTGAAAGAATATAGGGTGGTTTTGGAGGGTAGCTTTTTAAGCTAGTGGTGACTGAGTAGATTCAAAGAAGAGTCAAAGACTGCTTAATTAGCCCAAGCAGAAGGGCAAGGTTTATATACTACAAGTATCTGTTTGTACTTGTGTTGGACTATTCTATGTATAGTAGATAAGAAGAAGTCCATGGAACTTCAAAGAAGGATAATGTGATCAGGATATAAATGAAGCCCAGTGGCAAAAGAAGCTCTTATCTATGGTATCAGGTGCTTACTGATTGTCTAGTAATCTGAATAGTGTAAGTGGTCTATATGGCAATGTAAGGACCTAGAATTCCAGTAATAGGAAAGGAATTAGCAAAGAGAATATTAGATATTCTTAACACTCCTGCTCACTAGAAGATTACTTTTAATGAGAAAGGGAATAAGCTTTAAGGCAGATCTTCCTTATAAAAACTTATCCTTGCCCAAGTTCTTTGTGAAGATATTGGCATACTGTTCATTTATTAGAACATAAAACAGTTGTATTTCTTTTTCAGAAATACATTCCTGAATATAATTGTTATCCTTTCAGATGTGTTTCAAATAATCATCTTGAGCAGGATTAGTAGCCAAGAATATTGCACCTTGATTATTGACACATAAAGAGAAGGGTCCAAGTTGGAATCTGAATTCTTTGTATAAATTACAGATCCATTGCAATTGTTTTGCTACCTTGGTCATTCCATAATATTCAGCTTCAGTGGAAGATAGATGAACTCTCTGTTATTATCATGATAACCATGATATAATACTATTGGCAAGATAGATGCCATAACCAGTTGTTGAGCATGAGGTTTCAATGTCACCAGCCCAGCCAGTATCACAATAGGTGATAAACCCATTTCTTGTTCCTTCAGAGGAATATTGAATGCAAAGTTCTGTCATAGTTGAAAGATATTGCACAATGTGCAATGCCTTTTGCAAGTATTCCTCTGTTGGATTAGCAGAGAATTGTGACATTTTAATGATGGAATAGGCTAGGTCTGGTCATGTACCAAGCATGATATAAAGCAATGAATCTATCATGGATTGATAGTGAGTTCATAGAGAAGGTGAAGCTTTGCCTTGGGAAGGTCTTGAATTATATCCAGCAGGAAGTGGTATGGTTTTTTCTTTGCAGTTATCAAGAGCAAAGTGTTTTATGACTTTGTCTGCATAGGAAGATTGATCAAGAGATATAGTCTATCTTTTACGGTCTCTTGTTATTTGCATACCAAGATATTCCTTAGCTTCACCAAGATCATAAGATTTCCATTGTTTCATAAAGGTCTCCTTGTGTCATAGAAGGTCTCAGTTACTACCAGTAAAAAGAGCATCATCAACATAAGTGAGAATGATAATTATATCCTGACCACTGATTTTGTAGTAAGTTCCTGGATCTGAGGTAGTCCAAATGAATTCCATACCTGTAAGAGATTTATGCAACTCTTTATTCCAGGAGAGTGCAGCCTGTTTAAGTCCATAGATGGACTTTCTCAGTCAACAGACCTTTGTATCCTGGCCTTTAACGATGAAGCCTTCTGGTTGCATTAAATAAATTTCTTCATCCAGATTACCATAGAGGAACACAGTTTTTATGTCCAAAGCCTCCAATTCCCAATCATGGAGGGCAGCTAATGATAGGATGAGTCACACCATTTCAAACCTTGCTACAGGTAAGAAAGTATCTTCATAGTCAATTCTAAATACCTGTGTAAAGCCTTTTACAACAAAGTGGGCTTTATATCTACCATCACTTTTGTGTGTAAACACCTATTGTCCAGTAATAGGTTTTCAACCCTTTGGTAGATCCACCAGGTCCCAGACTTTACAATCCTTTAAGGATTTGTACTCCTCCTGACATGCAGCTTTCCAGAGTTTTTGCTCTATAGGAGATAATTTCACTATGTTATAATACTGATTAGGTATGTTAGCGACAACTGCTGCTAATGTCATGTGATGACATATCCATGAGTCCGAATACATCTGTCCAAGATCTTCTTCCTCATTTGTTGGTCAAACATCTGGAGTAGTAGACATAGTTTGTTCATCTCGAACAGACATCATATTTGGCTCCTCCTGAATAGAAGGTAGTCCTCTTAGTTCTTGTTCTATCTGCACAGGTGGAAAAGCACCATATGCATTGTTGGGTAAAAACCACAGCATTGGAGTTTGAGCACTAAAGTATCTTTCAACAGGAGGATGAAGATTTACTCTTGATTCCATCATTGGGTGAGAACAGGAGCAGAATTTAGAGAGTGATTCATAAGAATCTTGTTGAGGGGGAAGCCAGGCACAAGGACCTTGGAATGGTCTGGTTGAAGGTTGATCTGAGATTTCTGGTCAATCTTCCTGAGATTCAGGAGTCCAGAAATCAGGATTATATGAGGTTTGTAGATCCTCTTCAGTGCCATATCATTTATGTTGATGTCACCTATCCAAAGAGGTTTGAAAGTGTGCATCAGTTGCAGTTCTTTTCTGTGGTTGAGGTATAGGTAATGAAGTTCAATAGGAAGGTGGACATTCAGATGTTTCTCTAGATTCCATTTCTGGGAAATCAAGAAATAATGGACTTGAAGAACGAATAGATCCATCTAAGTTTCTGCAACCATTGAATATATTATTGTCAGATCTTAGAGAAGGAGGATAAGGAGTAGTCATACAAGAGTCCTGTCACTCTCAGGGTTCTAGTTGATTGGGGTTAGGACTACCAAATGGTTGAGGCAAGATTAGATGACTGCAAGGTTCTGGATTCTTAGGTTTCTCTTGTTCCTTAGTAAGGTTGAGATGGGGTTCAAGATTTTCAGGAATTGACCTAGGTCCATCAGATTATTTTCTCAAACAGTAAGGAAAAATCTGTTCATCAAATAGGGCAGTCTTTGTTATGAAGACTCTTTATCTAATCATTGACCAAAAGCAGTAAGCTTTTGTATTTGGTTCATAACCAACAAAGATCATTTCTTCAGCACAAGGAGAAAGTTTATCTAGGTGCTGTTCAGGTTGAATGTGCACATAAGCTCTACAACCAAAGGTTTGGAAATAAGAGATATCAGCTTTTTTACCAATGAATATCTCTGAAGGAGTCTTCCATTCAAGGCAGCATATAGGTTGATGATTGTAGATATGTAATGCTGTTTCAGCAGCATCTTGCCAGAAAGTAGGAGGTAGGCAAGCATGATGTCACATAGCATTGGCTTTCTTTATTATAGTGCAATTAAATCACTCTGCTCTTCCATTCTGTTGAGGAGTATAGGGAGCAGATGTTTCATGTGTAACACCTTTGTTTGCAAAAAACGATTGTAGCCTTTCAGCCATAAATTCCCCCCCTTGATCAGAGCATACAGAGGTTAGAGTTACACCTAATGCAGTTTCCGTCCATGCAGTTATGTTTTGAAAGCAGGTTGTGACATTATTTTTCTGTCACATAAATGTGAGAAGAGCATATCCACTGAAATCATCAATAAAGGTTAGGATATAAAGAGATCAGGATCAAGATTCTGTTTGGAAGGGTTCCATCACATCTGTGGCTCGTTTGGATAAGTCAGAATATGAAGATTCTGACATTTTTCCTAAAGCACATCCTTTACAAAGGGATTTGGTTGTAGGTGGTGCTAAAGAAGGAATGCCCATGAGGTGCTTGTGGGCATGATAAAGTGCATTCTTGGATGTGTGTCCAAGACGCTGGTGCCATAGGTGATAAGGATCAAGTCCCTTAAGGAAGTTTGCCTCAACACTAGATATGATCTGAGTTGACTGAAACCAGTGAAGATTGTTACCTGGTGACAAAGTAGTGGCCTATATCACTGAGTCTCCCTTGTTGTTCAAAATCAGCGATTTATTTTTTGTTATCTCACATCAGTATCCTTCTTTGGTAAGAGAGGGTACTGAGAATAACTGGTGTCATACCTTAGACATGTGCCAAACTCCTTTTAATACAAGAGTTTTTCCTTTTATTCCACTGGGTTGGACAATAACTTTGCTGGATCCATATATGGAGACAGTTTGTCCATTTGCAACAGTAGCAGTTACTTCTTCATCTTCAAGGTGAGTGAAGTCTCCTTTAAAAGAAGTAAGGTAATCAGTACAACTGCTGTCAATCATCCAGTGTTTGGATCGAAAGTCTGATCCTAAAGGTTCAGTTCCCACTATATAAGTGTAAAAGTCATTGGATTCATCTTAGTAATCAACTATATCATTGCCTACAGAATATCCAGGGAGTCTTTCCACTGGCAGGTGTGGTATAACCAGTAAAGGTGTCACCTGTTTCTTAGGTACCAGAGAGTTTAGATGATCAATATCATCTAAGTGTCCTTTACTTGATGCTAATCCACCAAGGGATATGGTGGTTTCTTTCTTCTTCTTTCCCTTCTTTGATGATGATGACATCTCAGCTACTGAAGGGGAGTTAGCAGAAGCATATTCAAAAGGGATAAAGGGACATATCCACATTCATACCATTGTCCATCTCAAAGTCTTTTGATTTAAGGTTAGAGATGTCCAGGTGGTCATTATAGAATGACGACAAATCTACCTCTTCTTCAATTCTGTCCATTGGCACAAAGCCAGATCCATCCCATTAAAGATTGGAGTTGGACATTGAAGGTCCTTTAATGGCATTGGCAAAGGTATCTCCTACTACTTTGGTTGCTCAGCCTTTTCCTTTTTTTGTCCTTCTGCCAGAGTTGCTGTTTCTTTGCTTTCTGGAAGGCAGTTTTCTTTTTCTGACCTTCCTAAGGTTTCTTCTGGTATGGCTTCAAGAAGGAGCCAGCACCAGAGTTGCTAGAAGACAATGGTCCTGCTTGTCACTGTTGTGACCACTGCTGTTTAGCAGGAGGACCTTGTTTGATTGTAGCAGACCTTGGGGTTTCAACAGTAGAGCCAATACAAGAGGAAAGGGAGCATGTGGAGCGTAAGTCCACTTCAGCAAGAATTTTTTGCATAACAAGTTTGACAGTGAAGTTGTTAGATTTTGTGGTTTGTACCACAGTAGAGGTGAGAGCATAAGGAGTCAGGAAGATGAGAGAGAATGAACATGGCTTTAAATGAACCCAGGAGATTTAGACCAGCACCAATGAGTTGGTCAAAATGGGTCCTCATATTGTTCAGATCATCTGAGGTGGACTTCTCTCAGATGTTCATTCTGGAAATCTGGGAGAAAAAATGAAATTGTTCCGGAAGTCCAGAAGTTCCAAACAAAGTAAAAAGTCAGTCCCAAAGTCGTTTGGTGATCGAAGAATAGATCAGATTGCCAGCAGCATCCTGAACTGTGAGGTCCCAGTTGTAGTCAATATTAGTTTATAAGGAGTCAGCAAGGGTTAGGGCAAGCATTCTGCAAGCTTGTTGGTTAATGACTTTGAACTTCTTTTGTTTGTCATTTTTGATGATGACGTGGGGGTTGGGATCAGGTAGTGTCTATAGACTTTCCCATGAAACAGTGCCCAATACTATGTTCCAAAGAGAATAGGACAAGAGAAGACCCTTGGTCTTTGTCACCCAGAGAGTATATTTGCAGGTCCCAGAAAGAATTGGAATCTGTTGGTAAATGGAGGATTCAACCTTCAGGTTAGAGTCTGTAGGAAGAGACATGGTGTATCTGTTTCAAAGACTTTGTCAGCAAGACTTTCATTAATGATATATGTAATCAAATAAGGAAAAAGAACTCATTTTAGGAGATGGAGGCAATGGTATAAGGTGAGTCACCAGTGTAAACACCAGGTTAACCAGCACTAAGACCAAAGTATTAATCCCAGAAGTTAGAGGTACAGGAGAGAATGCTCCCAGAATCTGAGGCATAGGTATTCTGGAGGATAGCAGTAAAGCTATTTAAGTAGGTATTAGTGGGGGTGTATATTTCTTTCCATACCATGGTTGTCTCTTGTACCATTCCATCTGTCATCACCTTTTCTTCCCAAAAAGAGAAGTTTGGAGTTCATATCACTCCAATCAGCTTTATTTCTTTCTCTCTTCCTTAGTCTCTGGTCTCTTTGTAGCAGATTCTTGATACCATTTAGGCATTGATCAATTGGCATGATCCTAAGAATCATAATCTATTGCCTCAAAATAGTGAGGATTGGGAACATTTTTGTCCCATAGATAACCAATCAATACTAGTACATCAGGAGCATCGTGACTTATATAAGGGAAAGAAACAACTTTTCTAGGAACATGACAGGTAATAAATATAAAGGAATTGTAACTGCCATCATTGACATTGCAGTTAAGAGAATATCTACAACCATGAGGTAATGGGAAAGAAGGAGAAACTGCCACACTAAGTATTTTTAAAGCTTCAGAGAAGCTGCCTATGTTCTTCACCTTCCACTGCAGCAAGTTGACACATTCTTGGCCCATCTCATCCAGCAAGGACTGCTCATATGGTGCCAGCAGAGAGGTCATCTGTGTGATTTTTTATTAGCCACTGTAACAGATGAATACCTCAATGCTTTGAATCTAATATAGATTTATAGAAACAGCAGTAAGCATGATAGTGAGCAAAATAATCAAAAGATTGTTTCATTGAAATGTGGCCAGAAAGTCAAGCACATGGATCATTCTGTAGAGAGATTCAGCAGTTCTTCTTCATATCGATCACCATCAATTTTATTATCTCCAGGTGTGCAGACAAATTTTCGAAATCGAAAAAATAAGAGGAAAAAACTTTAAAACCTTGGTTATGGGTGAGAATGGCTGGACAGGGAGATCCAATTGGTTCTTAGAAGGGCCAACCAGCTGCTTCATAGATGGATCAAAGCATTTTGCCTTTAAAGGCAAATAAGTCTACCTATAGGCAATTTCTCACCTTTGTCTCTACCAGATTCAGCTGAACCAGTCTAGACATCCTCTGTGAGTGGATGAGTTCATCCTTACACATCCGACTCATGATGTGAATCAGGGTTGGACCTTTCACTTCCATTTTTAAAAGTGATGGAATTCATAAGCACCTGTTCAGGTGACAAGAGAACATCTTGTCAGTTTCATTATCAAGAAGAACATGTTTATCCCTCATTTCTCAGTCCTGTGGAAGATATGGGTCATAGAAGGTGGCAGTGTGGAACTGGGGAGCATTGCTCAGACTCAGTTCCTGGGAAAGAAGGATGATAGCTGCTGGAGGTCTGTTGCAATTCTGATACCTGAGGCCATCATAGGAAGGTTCCACAGCAAAGGTATTGTTGGGAAGAGATAGCATTATATTGAGAAGATGGGGTAGGCGATCAAGATATAAAAGGAGGGGGAAGCACAGGAAGTGGCAATGAGGTCCATGGTGTTATGATAAAAGAACAATCTCAATGGTCAGCAAGTCTTTGACTTCCTTGCCTTAGAACTATGCTGTGTCTGTGGTAACAGTACAAATCACACTCAATTCCTTATCAACAAAGAGGACAGAGTATGAAGAGTGGTACCCCAGTTTTGAAGGAAAGCCCAGAGGGCAGTCCTAAGAATCTCCTCTATGTCATCTGTACCAACTCCAGGAGTAATGAAGAAGGTAAGTTGCACAATGGTGAACAAAATCAGTCCAATAAATCATTAAGCCCAACCAACCATCTGCTCGTCAGTGAAAGGCATTGTATCACGAAATAATAATGTCCTTAAGATGGAGCAGGGCTCATAACCTATCAAGACAGTAGATGTCCCAATAGTGCAAACAGGAGAGAATTATGTTCAGTGAAGGATACTCACTGAAATGGAAGGTTGGAGCAAAAGAATATAGGGTGGTTTGGAAGGGTAGCTTTTTAAGCTAGTGGTGACTGAGTAGATTCAAAGAAGAGTCAAAGACTGACTAATTAGCCCAAGCAGAAGGGCAAGGTTTATATACTACAAGTATCTGTTTGTACTTGTGTTGGACTATTCTATGTATAGTAGATAAGAAGAAGTCCATGAAACTTCAAAGAAGGATAATGTGATCAGGATATAAATGGAGCCCAGTGGCAAAAGAAGCTCTTATCTATGGCATCAGGTGCTTACTGATTGTCTAGTAACCTGAATAATGTAAGCAGTCCATATGGCAATGTAAGGACCTAGAATTCCGGTAATAGGAAAGGAATCAGCAAAGAGAATACTGGATATTCTCAACAGTTTTGACAACCTTGGAGGGGGTGTCTTCAATTTGAATCTACTGTCTGGGAGGTCACTTATCCTTGTAAGGTCAGTCTGTAAACCTTCCTTTATTTGTTCTACATGCCCCTGAGCAGTCGACAGAGTGTAAATTTAAATCTAAACTGCGCAGAAATCTGTCTAGTACCTGCTATCACAGTGGTGGACCCTGCATTTTTTGCGATGTTGACTGACATCATGAAGAATGCAGCTCATGTTGCCGTTAATTTACAAGGTATGTTGTACGGTGGGTTTCTGGATTTACCTACAGTCTGTGACGTGAAATAGGGCTCGCCCAGACAGTCAGACATCCAACTGGTTCTACATTCCGAGACCGTACATGCCTTGCTAGTCTTGGAGAGAAAGCTTACTCCTCTTCAGCACCGTCATCATCTGGATCGCTGAGATCGGTATCTTCGGCGAGGAGACGTGGGTGATTCATAGTACCAGAAGTTCCGCAGATGCCAATACGTACTGCCGGTTCTCGGTCCTAACGGGCTTGTACATGGACCTCGCGTAGACCGCAATATTTGTACTGCATCCGATGACAGATGTCTGTTGGCAAGCCGGTTTCCTGGTCTTGGGACTATGGACCACATACCAACTTACTTTGGAACAGGTCCACTGCTGTAGAGCAATGTAGAATAATACTATTGTCATCATCGTGTCGTCGATTTTCTGGATCACGAGCCTGGGTGAGTATCCCTGTTTGATATCTCGCCTAACTTTATTCACTTGTCCAACTCAAGTTCTCGCCATGATACAGTCCTGGATGATCAGCCTCTATGACTTGGGCCGCACCAGCATAGGATCTTACGCAACCTTTTCCTGTCACATAATCTGTGCTGTCGTCTTATTCGCCATGGAAAGCGGATATGAACTTGGTCGCAAATCGCGAGTTTGATAACATAACTCCATTCGGATGGGTCTATTACTTGATGAGTGTGCGTGACTAGCTATGGGGTTTCGCGAGACTCATGGAATCGTGCACTGGCAGTGCATTTCACCACAGATGACTGAGAAACAGGAGACAACCGCTGTGACGACGGCAGCACCGCTGCCCACACCACCCAATGCGCAATCGGCCCGGGGCCGTCGTGATGGCGGTGATGCTCGGGACGGCTCGAGCGAGCGGCGGCCAAGAACGAGCAGTCATGCGGGAGACAGTCGAGGTGCCGTACAACGCAAACGAGCAGCGCCTGTCGCAATAATCTAGCGACAGGCCGAGAAGCGGCCGTACCACGACAGCAGGCATCAGTTCATCTCGAAGACGAACACGGACCGGATGCGCCAGGTCCTCCTCAACCGCGCTCTCAGCTTCATGAAGGAGGTGGAAGTCGTCCAACCCCTCCCTCCTCTTCCGGCCCCTGTGACCTCCAGCTGAGCCCGGCCATGGCAGTACAACACGAGAGGCGAGACATGCAGGATGGTGGGTGCCAACCTCCCCTTCACGCAAATTGATCAGATTGGTTTTTCTTCTTTTCACTGAAGATCGCCCATCTAGTGATGAGGAAGAGCCCGCTGTGAGAGGAAGCCTGGGTGACGGTGGAGTGAGTCCAGGCCTCCAGCTCGAGGACGACCAGGGCAGGGACTGGGACGGTGATGACGATGATGCTACCGAAAGTGTCGAGGTGAACGTCTATGTGACGTTCCTCTCCCCCGACGCTGAGGACCAACGAAGCGTGGACTCGATCGAGGTCCCATGCGTCGGGTGAGCCGATGGGCTCACGCGTGCGAGTGGTGGATGGACACCCGGCATGCTGATCGAGCAGCTGGCCGAGCAGGTCCTTCTGGTCTCAGGGAGGCTTGCTCACCTCCATCGTTGGATGCTGATCGCTGAGGTAGACTCCCCCCAATGTGTCAGATCCAGTGGTGGTGAACTCAGACTTGGATTAGGTACTCATTGGCTCTCGTGTACTTCTTGACTTCGACACATCGACAATACTGTGCTCTACTCGATGTTGCCCGATGCCGGGGTGAGATGCCGACATGCCGAGTGCGAATCTTGTTGCTTTGGCTTCCATGGATTTCTGGGGTTGGGCAGCGCTCCGTACTGCACCTCACTTGTCTAGTAGTCGCGCATCGCTTCATTGATTCATACCTACTAAATAGTCACCATACAAATCTTCTCTTCCACTCTG